>WEIU01007609.1:51373-79783 GCA_013389925.1 Aegithalos caudatus
AAATTCACAAATGTTACAATAAATATCTTCCCTACACAGCAAAAAAACCCAAAACACATTCAAACTAACCCTTAAACCATTTATTACCATTACCAAATAATACTTACCATCACCAGAATAAAACCCACATACATTTATATGCATATATATACATATACATANATACTTTAGGTACTTTATCCCCTGAATTTGCTGCAGCAGTAACGTAGAAAACTGAAGTGATAAGGTTAGCACATGCTTTTTCCCCCTGGCTTGCAAACATTGTGCCATTTGGTTTATGACCTCTAAAATGAAAGGTGGAAACTTTCTCATAAAACCCTAGGGATTCAAATTCTCAGAAAGGTTATTTTTCTTTTTTTTTTGAGGAGATAGAAGTGATAAGTATTAAAGTACATCTAAAAAGTTTAAAAAGGCCTGAATAGAAAAGCCAATTGTCCTGTAATATTAATATATGACAAATAATATATAGTCCCATACATTTTGACATTTTGACTTACTTTATGAGTGGATCTTATTGTCATGATTGGAGAGATTCTTTTTATGGTGATCTCAAGTTGTGAGCTATATACACTCCTGTGTGTGCAATACTGCAGTTTCTTTATTAACAACAATGGTCTATGGTCCTGCTGGCCCATAAACACAATTCTAAAAATTCAGGGAGTTTAGAGTCACTCCCCACAGTCAAATACAGACAGTCTGATGAGGAATAAAGAAGTGTGGCAGCCCAAACTTGTCTCCATGACCTGGGAGTGGTTGCATTATAATAAAATAACTTACATAAGACTAGAACATTACATAATGTCATTACTCTGACTCCTTTAAGAATAACTGAAGTGAGGTGTTTGTAGTTGAGACTGAAACAGAATAATTCTTACCTGATGAAGCCATTTTTAATCAGGTAAATTGTCCTTAGCAAGCTCTGGAATAGTATGATTATACGTTGGCTAACTTCCTCCTAGCTGTATCAGAATGGACTTTTCATTTGGGTGAAGATCTGTCTTTTTTTTTTAAATAAAATCTGCAAAAGATTAATAACAATTTCTATCTGCTCTTCCCATTTCCTCTCATAATACCTTCACACAACTGCTAAATTATTGAATCATATTCTACCCATCAGGACACAGATCTCTTCTCAAAGCATTTTCCACAGAAATTATTCCCCACTTTGCATAGGACAAGATGCACTTCATTGTCTCAGAGTCAGGTCTTGAAACTGGTAAAAGGAACAGTTTCACAAGCTTTACCATATTCTTCTCAGCTGATGATTATTTCAGAACGCCTCCAGCTCTTTAACTGCTTCATTTATAGCTACAGAAAATGTCAATAAAGTTAATATGAATGGTGGAACATTTTTTAAAAAAAACATTTAAAATTATAGCAAAGAACAGTGTTCACAGGAGTGCCTCCCTGGAACCTTTATTCACATAAAATTATATAGTAGCTTCTGTGTTATACAAGGCCACTGTACTGCCTGAAATTAGGTCCCACCTGTGCTGCTGATTGAGCCAAGTCATCCAGGCCCTTCCACAAACATTTTAAAACATTGTCTTTTTTTTGCAGTGCCAAGATTGAGAGATGCACTGAGCTAACCAAGAAAGGAACAAGAAGATCGCTAAATAAATTAGTCTTTTGGAATAAGTAGTCTGTCAGGTGATGACATTTTTTTAGGGTATGTATTGCATGAGCATGAGGTGAAAGCTGTTCCCTTTAAATAAGGATTTAAAATTTTTAAAGCCTTGAAGCTATGTTTTCTTTGCTTTAAATAACTGAGTTGGAAACTTTTTATAGAAAAAGTAAAAGGTTATAATAACAATACAATATGATGGAATCTTTTGGCAGGACCAAGTAGAGCATAGACAGCAGCAGTGACTTAGGCTCATTATTTCCATTCAAAATGTGCTTTTATCTATTGAATGTGGTATTTCATATGGGATGTTTCTTTTCAAGAATTTCATAAAATGGATTGCCATGCTAGAAGAGACAAGCAGCAGCTAATAGGAGACTGACACTCATGGTCCCAATCAACAGTTTTTGGAATGCTGATTTAAATCTGGATTATTTAATCAGACTGCTTAGGAGTAAAGGTGCGCTTTCATTTTTATCACAGAGAATCATTTAGGATATAAAATGGGAAAAAAATTCTATATAAGAAAATGGTTTTTATTGTCTGAGTGTATTCCAGTGAGAAGGGCAGAGGTCCAAGATTTATATCTTTCCCAATGGTATTCCGGGAATTACATGTACTCCAAACACAATCGGGCCAACAACTCAAATTGTTGTTGCTCTTTGCTTTGTGGTCACTTCTACTCTCAGTCTCATGTACTCATTGTTTTCAGAAGTTTACCAGTGAAACCTATGGGTGGTACGGTCTAGATGCCAGATTTCAAAATATAGCTCTTGTCGTCTAACAGGAAATGTAATGCTTTTTCCCTCTTTGCAATGCAAGGCAAATTGTTTTAAAGAGAGCTCTAAAACTAAGCACATAAAAGCAGCCCTTGCAGACAATAAAACCTACATGATGGATGTTTATTCCCAGTGCTACTAATGATAAAGGCTCTTGGCTTGAATGATAAGTGGGTTTGGTACCTATCACTAGAATGTCAGCAGCTTAGAGGGCAGATTTTAGCTGTAAGGACATGAGTTTCTGAAGACCTTCACTCATTAGTTATTGCTTGTTCACAAAGTTAAATCCTGTTATGTACTGTCATTCCCTGTTGTGAGTTAATCAAATTAATAGTTAACATCAATACTAAAAATAAAGCTTACATGCAACTGTGACAAGCACTGAACAAGATGAAGAGGGTGTAATGGGCTGATGGTATGGGAACAATCTCTAGGAGAATGTGAAGTTTATATACAGTGGCTGACTTTTCAGAAATAATACGATTTTTGAAATAGTTTTAGTCTTTCTGTGGAAAAAAGATATGTAGGTAATTTTAAATTTAGAGGAATCTAAGCAAGTTTATCTGATTGGGATTCTACAGCTGATTCCAGAAATGGTATAAATCTCCATTGCTGCTCCTTTGAGACAGGGAGAATTTCCACCCAAGAGTTTGGTTCACCAAATCTCAGGTATAAGTAAATTGAAGGACACAATCAAGGTTAAGAAAAGATAGCAATAAGAGAAAAGTGTACTGTATGATCTCACCATGCTGCACTGCAAATGAAATTTCTGACTCATCGCGTTGTAATGACTGCTGTAACATCACGCTAAATTAATTGCTTTTAGGAATCAGCTGAGGAATAATCAACAGGAGTTCAAGCAACTGGCATAAGTAATGTTGAAATGCTTTGTATGAAAGCAAAAAAAGTATTCTAAGAAGAAAGGTATACTATTGGTAAGAGATGACAGAAAATATGAACATCATATTACTTTACATTTAGGAATTTGGCTTTAGTGGCATTTAGTGATATGTAATAAAGTTGGCCTATTTTGAAAAATAGTGAAGACCACCGTCTAAATACTAAGTTTTCAGCCAATATAAATTAATATAACCCTAGACTTTAGTGGAATGACATGGGTTCTTACTGGTGATGGTTCTTTCTAAAATGTAAAAAATCTGTCTATAAAGGCAAGAATGTAATCCCACTCACAAGGGTGGAGATATCCTACCTTGTCATTATTATGATAGAAGAGAATGGGCCTCACTGTGATTTCTAGAAATACTTCCTGGTTTTAATTTTCTCATTTGTGGATAGCAATAATACTTGATTGCTAGTTTTTTTTTACATTTTCAGACTAGAGAACTACTGCATTGACCAGTTCATATACATGGAAAGAGCAAAATGAGCTTCCCCTGTGTTTCATGGCAGGAAGGAGGGAAATGTTAAACCAAGGAATTTTATACATGGCTTTTACATCTGTAGAGACAATTTACAAGATGGCTTTTACACCTTCTTTGTCATATGACCTCTACCAAAGTAAAATCTGCAGTTTCCTTGGAAACAATATTTCATGCCATTCAAGACTTGGAAGATAAAAAGGATTCTTATGCCTTAGTCATGCAGCATTTTGGTTCTGGAGTCAAACATGATCTTTTTGATATGACATGAAAAATCCAAATGGAAAAGAGCACTAGATAATGAAAATGAAAGCTGACATCTGTTAGAAATCTGAATTAGGTGAAGCTTCATGAAATTACAAAGTTTTGGGGGTTTTTTTGCTATATGCCACATTAAATTTCTTTTATTTTAAGTTATTTGCCACAATTTTTCTTCCTTGAATTCAATAATCAATGAATAACAGATATGGACTAGGGCAGAAAAACTCATGTTTCATACATATTCATATTATATTCATGTTCCGAATAGAAATTTAATTTGTTACCTGAGCAAATTAGCTTACTTCTCATAAAAAAAAAAATTTTGAATCCTTTTAACCAAAAGTTTCGTTTGGAAGTGGTTGAATTTTTTGAGGCTTAAAATTTTTGGGAACATCAAAATAGCTTGTGCTGGCAACCCTGAAAACTTTTTGATGGCAATAAGAAAAAGTAAAGTCTACATTCTCTAATCCATTAAAACACAGATTCCATCATTTATTTAACATAAAATTTCCTGGAAATTAATAGAACCTCTCTTAATTCTCCTCTCATCCTGGAGAACTTTGAACTGGTTTCTTTATCCTTTAAAGGTATTGCATAACATGTTGATGTGGATTGTTTTCACTGTTATGTGCCAAAGCCATTTCATCTTACATGAAATATTTACCTATACATTGAAAAAGAGATATAATTACTCCAATAATGACCAAAAACAGCAGTTTTATGTCTTAGATAAAGTAGAGTTTAAGTCAGCATGAAAAAATGAAAATTATTTCATTCCCCCTTACTAGAGGGAGGGAGTACTCCACAGGCTACTGTGATTAGGAACTTGATTGGCAAGATGGAGTGAAGGCAAAAGAGAAAATTCATTCTAGGAGACTTCCATAAGATCAACTGTAGAAAGGAGCAAGGCTTTTTCCTTAGAAAGAAGCAAGACATATTCCTTAGAAATGGTGAGACATCTTGTAAATTTAGTGCTTTCTTTCCATGGTTTTCCTGAAAATAATTTTTTTTGTGTTGAACAAAACATACTTCTCAACATTAAATAAATACTTCTAAACTCTTGATGAAAAAGAAGTTTGTTTTCAGTCCATGCAGCTTTTGGGCTTCTTTTCTCCTCAGTCTGTACCTCAGCTGCTCATCTTTAATAAATACTTAACAATACTTTCTACTGCTGTTTTCCCATTGATTCTATTTAGATGATAACCTTCCAAGGGCAGAAGCTATTTCTCATTTAATTAGAGGCATTTGTAGCATTCTAGTCTCAGAGATGGCAACTAGACACTATTGTATCAAATAATGAAAGTTTATCTATGAACAGTGGGTTCACAGAGAAATTTCACTGGAACAGTTGATAACACATAGCAATACATCAAAATTGGACTGAATAAGTTGAAATGGGGAGACTGTTATATGCAGTGCAATTCCTGTATGGCTCCATCAGATTTTAGTTGCTCTTCCAAATTATTAAAACCTTTGGGGAATGGAGGGACAGGTATTGGAAGATAATGCTGTAGCAACAATTTCAAGGTGTTGCCTTCGGAGGAAACTGTTACAGCCAAGATAATACTTTTGTGATTATGAATAACAAGCCAAGAATATAAAACTAATAATTTGTTATCTGTTTTCCTATCAAATTCATGAGAATGCTCCATCATAGGAGCACCTTTTTCATACTTTTCAGATATACTATTGACTGTTTCTGTTAATTGTTTGTTATCTTTAATAAAGATTTACTTAATCATACTATTACTTATGGTGTAGTCCAGAAGAGACACAATCAGCAAAAACTTAAAATATGACTCCTCTCACACCTGTGAGCACTTGCAGAGACAATAGACAGCTTAATTCTGTATTCTGAGCTTTTTAAATGTTGTTCTATACTCATTTTCCAGAAATTTCTGAGAGCTCTTAGACCTCTTGAAAAGAAGCATATATTCAGAAGCATTAATGAAATATATGTAACTTTTTTGCTTGAAATTTATGCATTAAGTCCATCAAAGAGGAAATTGAAATGTAGCTATTCATACTTTAACCTATTCTAAATTAAACTTAGAGCATGAACTCTTGACTTAAGTTTATGAATTATTTTGTAGTAGTGAATCTGAATACGTATTATCATTATTGAAGAACTGAGCACATCAAGTTCTAAAGTTAAAGTTCCTGTGACATTAATGGGTACTGTATTTAATCAAGGAAATAAGCATGTACATGCATCCATCCATGGGTGAACATATCCAGAGTCATTCTCTGTGGGATGATACGTATATCTACAGTCCTTTATCCCTAAATGCAAATTTAAGCCACTGGGCCTCTTGATGTCAGAAATGAGCAAAAGAAAGCTTCTAACAGACTTTAGGAAAAAAGTAAATGCAAAATTTAATGGAGCTCTATTAGCAATGATATGAGATAAACTTATTAAAATTTGTCTTAAAAGGCTAAGCAGAAATATATATAATCATGAGAAAATAATTACAATGTAGGCTGATATTTGGCTTGCTTTAATATCCAGCTTTTAACATTACAAAGACAGAGATAATTCAGAAAGTCCAGAATTATACAAATGGATGAAAATGAACATTCAAAATAAGAAACCTCATTTTCTGCTGTGAGCCATGCATGAAAGAATACAGGGATGGAAAGAATTTACTAGCCAAACACCGAGCACATATCTTGAAACACTTCAAACATTAAGATTGCATTCAAGTCTGCAGTCATCCACTATCTTTTATAAAAACTTTCAACCACAGAAGTGCAGCTAAAAAGCATCTGGATCAAACAGGGAACTCAATCTTTCTGACAGTCCCAAACTTAATTTCCGTTATAATGAGAAAAATTGTCACAAATATACTCAGCACATTTGAAATTCAATGTTTCTTCCTTAATGCCATGACATAAGATATGTAGAGCAAACATGGTTTTAGAAGGCTGTACAAGATACACACTTCTTGAACTCCAGTAAAGAACCGCCTGAGATGTTAGGTAGAGCTCATTTTTATTTTTTGCTCCTGTGACTCAAGATACACACCATGATTTTGAGGTTAGGCCTTCAGGACTTAGCCTGATTCTTCTCCCTCCTACTTTGGCCAACCTGTCTTACTTTACAAACAGTTTTTAACACCTTAGTATGTCAATCATGCCCACCAGAAGCCTGGTGTACTTTCTTAGATGCTGTTTGGGGAAAAAAGTGCAGATATAAATAAGGTTGTGATTGATCCAAGTAGTTGTTCACAAAAAAATCCCTACCAGGCAGAAAACAAAAGCTTTTAGGGGGGAAATCCAGTTTTAAAACATATTTAATTACCACCAGTTAGATGACGAGCAAGCTAATACAGCCCTAATTTGAAAGTTTGCCAAGAAATGAGAAATCAAAATGGAGTGTAATTGAAACAGCACAAAGGAAAATTTAATATTCACTGATCAGCCTTTCTCGGAGGATGGGGAGAAAAATTTTTCATTGCAACCACAGCCTTTTATAATAATCTCACAAATCATGTTGTTTATATCTAATACAGATTACTAAATAATGAATGTGGGTTTGTATCATCTTAGAGAACTTTTGTTGAGGAGTACACTCAGTGCCAGTAGCTCCAGGTTCATCTCTGGAGGTGAGAGCCCCAGACAAGGCTGTGAGCTGGAACCAACATTTGCACAGCAAAGGGCACGGGGACCTGTGGATGCCAGCCAGGGGACTGGACACTCAGAGACACGGCAGGAGCTGAGGACTCAGCTGGAAGATCCCAGACTTCCCTGCACTTTGACTGTGAGGTACAAAAGTCCAGGGGTTCCTTTCCTCGGGATCCCTCCTTGGAGAAACCAGCTCCAGCTGTTATTCTGTTCTTGATTCAATGCCATGATTCATTTCCTGAAAGGATCCAGAGGTGTGAGACTCTGATATGGAAGCCTGGGTTTCAGCTGCTAAGGAAACCTGGTGTGACTGTGTGAGCATGGGGTGTGTAAGGAGTCAGCTGGGGCACCCATAGGGTCACTGGAGCCACCTGCTGCAAAGGGGCCTGAGTCCCAGCTCGGGTGGTGCAAGGGTGACTGCTAGAGTGAGACTGCCAGAGTGGCCTGTGGACGGTCAGACAGGGAGCTTTCCTTAACACTCTCCTGGTTGCCACTAGGAGGTAGATCTTCCTCTCCTGTTTTTTTCAGTGGTGATTATAAAAGGGGCTTGCAGACACTTTCTAGAGGTTATTGTTATGTAATATGCACATGAGAAAAAAAAAAGTGTTTTCCCATCTGATATATCAATTTTTTGATACAAGATTTGTCAATATCGTATGGGGTTTTTTAACCTTTTCCTACAGAAGCATGATATATTTCATAAATATTTAATTGTATGTAGCCCTCCAAGGCTTTTATGTAGATTGAGCACTTTTTCCCTTCCACATCCCTAAAACCATTCCCCTTGCCTTTATCATTTATGTTCTTATTCAATTTGTTTTACATCTTCCTGTGTACTGATTGATTCACCTGATAGAAAAATCTAAGTAGAACCTGTTTATGCAGTTCATTACTTCATTGAGATCAGAACAAAGTGAGCAAACACTTTGGATGGCAACTGTTTTAGATTAGCCCTCCAAAATTTATATGCTTTAAAACCAACTGGAAAGGATGAAAAGGCAAAAGTATCAAGTGTTTTGATTTTTGCAAGAAGTAGGCCATGAAAGAAGCTGGAGAGGGCAGTTTGTGTAACTTCCATTAGATGGGAGCAACCTGTAGAGTTGACAGCTCAGGCATATCTTAGGCATGTTTAGAGTGACCTCATCTACAAAAACAAGACTGTATATGGATTGATTTCCACATTTGCCTTTCTCCTTAGTCAAGTACAGAACTGCCAGGTGATAGACCAATTTCTGTATCAGCTTAAAAACAGCACCAATATGTGGATTATTTCAGACTGTGAAATCACAGTGAGTCAGAGACTTAAATAAACAAACTCTAAAGTACAAGCAATAGTAGATCTGAATTTAAATGAAACATTTGACAAGGCATGGAGTGCTTAAATACTACATTCAAACGGGAAAAGGCTTGTATGAACTTTGTGCACATTTTGAGCAGTTGAAGCAGACTTCCAACCAGGAAATTCTCAGTTTCTGTACGAGACACTTGAAATACTGCATGCCCAGCACAAGACATGGCAAGAAGCTTCTTTGCTTCAGTGAAACACTAGTCATTAATGTTAACAGCCCATCCCAAATATACAAAGTACCTACCAAAACCAGAAAGAAAGAAGATATTTTGGCTGCTGAATGGAACAAATATATGTCCATTTGGGACAGAAGAATTCCAAGGGCTGACAGTGAGAACCATCACAGACTCACAGCATCAGCTGGTCCAAGGTTGCCAGCTCAAGCAAATTATGTCAATACTAGGAACATGTCAGTCAGAGCCTATCCAAATGTATCTGTGCAAGAAGGGTAGAAATCATAAAGTCACTGAGAATCTTTCCTTCTATCACTGTACAACACTGTATAACAGCATTATTTCAGAGCATGTTCTTGTTCAAGATAGTTACGTTTAATATTGCTGAATAAAACAAGGTCAAAGAACATGACAAACCATGGGATCACTTTTTACTTGTTAATGTACTTCCTGACTTCAAGACAATAAATACCAAAAAAATTATGGTGAAGACAGAGAGGGTTTCTTTCCTTTTAGAGAATCTTCTGTACCACCACAGAAGATTCTGCAGCCTCAGGTCACCCACATAACCTCACACTATACTCCACAAAATCTATGAACTAGGTAAACTTCACTCTGCTGTGCTGCAACACAGCTTTCACATTCATATTAGGCCCTCTGGACTGAAAATATCCACCCCAGACTCAACAGATGGTAATTCTTCTTTAGGAGCATATGAGCATCACATGGAGCCTGTGGAAGGACAGGAAAATGTTCATTATATCATTAATTCTGCCATTCAAGACCCCTTGCACACAAGACCTGACAACAGGCCATGGTCCTCTTTTATTTAAAAGGACAAATTTAGCTTCAAATTTTCAAGATTAACTTCATCAATGTGCCATGGTAAAACAAACTAGGAAACAAACAAGCTAGGAAGTATAGCCTCAAAAGAAAATAGAAACCAAACTTCCAATCAAAAAACAGCAAAAAATACAGATATGTGGAATGGAACGAAGGAAGAGCTAATGAATATATAAGCAGGTGAAACTCAACAAATATTAAAAATAAAAAGAGGCATGTAAAATTCTAAATAGTATGAACTTAGATTAATTTAATCATCTTTTAAATAAAATAGAACAAGCAGTAAGAATTTGCTCTAAATGCAAATGAGAGTCAAGTAGGCATCATTAGCTTAATTATCAGAATTATTTTATTGGAGTACTAATCTATCTTTTCACATGTGCTTCTTCTGCATGTACAGGAAGAATAAATTCTTTGGTTCCGTTTCCAGCAAATTCAGTTCAATAACAACTTCATTCAAAGCTGGAAAATCAAATAAGATCAAGAAGAGCATTTTTTCTCTGTTTCAGTCTGAGACTATAATAAGGCATATGGTGCTGAGATTTCAGACACTTCTGAAAGCTTAAAGGAATTCTCATTGACATTTGCCTTAAATTGTTTGAATCAATTTTTTAATGTGTGTGAGTGTGTGGCCAAAATATAATTTGACATAGTGTTGGGAACCTATTCCTGTCAGATACTATCATCCTTGTGATTTTTCACTGGATGAATCAATGGTTTTCTGAAGTTCTACAGGGCCTCTTAAACTCATGCTTACTGAGTAACTGAGAATTTTTGAGTCTGAGTTTACACTTGGATGGCCACTTTTAGGAGCATTACCAATGCAAAAACATATAGAGAGCAGCCACAGGGCTTTCCTGGCCAAAAGGACTGCCAGGTTCTCTCTTTGCTTCCAAACAACAGTAGCAGGCTGTTGAGTTCTATTTTAACAGGTAATAAATACTCACTGATATCACCTCAAGCCCATGATGGCTTTTTCCATTTCCTTCTTCTCTTCTACAAGATGGAAAACTGGAGATGAGAAGCAGTCGTTGCCTCAAGTTTGGAAAAGAAATCTGTCCAGAACTACTGCAGAAGCTTCTGAGAGCTCTTAGTTCATCTGAGAAATGAAAGCAAAAGGAGAATGAGTAGTGTTATTATTGTGAAATACTTTAAAGTAGCAAAAATCTGAAACAAAAAATAACCTCTCTGAGATCTATGAAACCAGAAAGATTATTAGGGAGTTTTGCAGCTTGAGTTCAGGTAGCAAAAGGAAAGGAAGGATCATGATTGATTTTGTGTGAGGCAGTCCATTTCTTTGATGACAAATTATAAATACATTTTACCACTTCACACAGAAAAGCTGTTGATAATAATGATGATATGGGAGTGAGAGCTTCTCCGTGTAGTACAATACTATTACTCCTCTGGAGCTATGACAGCATTGTGCATACCTAAGTGTGAATTCTCAGGCTGTAATCATCTTTCTCCATACTGGTAAGGATGTTACTGTGTGCTCATATGAGCAGGACGTGGCAAAAGGTTTCTCCTAAATCCATACATAGCACAGGTGAGAAGAAGAGGCTGTGTCTCATTCCTCACTGACCAACTTCATAATTCCATTTCATAAAATGGTCAGATGTTAAGGAAACTTTTCTGTCTGTCCCTCGAAGAGCCACTCTGTCAGTCACTCGCTGCCTGAGCTGGAACTGAGACACTTTGCAGCACGAGGCTCTGTCACTAAAATCATTGGGAAGAAAGGAAACCCTCCAACACCATCCTTTAAGTGTAGGTGAGCAAGGCATTACTTTATTCTGAACAGGGTATGGTATGTAGTGAATCATTCCAGCTACACATACACCTTTCGGAGACTTCACTCATTTATACATTTTTAGCAAACAAAGAAATTAATATTTATCAATTCTAACTTATAAAAATCTCTTCATTAATTTGTATTCTATCCCCTATTGGTAATTGATTTCTTGTACTTCATGCTAATTTGGTCCACAGTCTTCAGTGTTCTGGTTGTCCTTTCTCATATTGGAAGTCTTCAACACTCATGCTGTAATGTCTCTATTAATGTCCTTTGTTACTTCTTGTTACTCCAACATCTTGAAGGGTAATAAATATAAGATGCCAGATATTCAACTCCCTCAGGCTTTTTTTTTATTGCAGTTTATCAGGTCTAGCCCAGAAACACTTAAAATCAGCAACAACAGTCTGTAAAAAGAAACCCAGCCTGATGGCAAAGACCAACAGTCAGTTTAAAAGTTACTTAAAACCATTAGTTAGAAAAATCATTTGGGAAACATATAATTTCCAACAGCTCCAGTGACCCTATGGGTGCCCCAGCTGACTCCTTACACACCCCATGCTCACACAGTCACACCAGGTTTCCTTAGCAGCTGAAACCCAGGCTTCCATATCAGAGTCTCAGACCTCTGGATCCTTTCAGGAAATGAATCATGGCATTGAATCAAGAACAGAATAACAGCTGGAGCTGGTTTCTCCAAGGAGGGACCCTGAGCAAAGGAACCCCTGGGCTTTTGTACCTCACAGTCAAAGTGCAGGGAAGTCTGGGATCTTCCAGCTGAGTCCTCAGCTCCCGCCGTGTCTCTGAGTGTCCGGTCCCCTGGCTCGCACCACAGGTCCCCGTGCCCTTTGCTGTGCAAATGTTGGTTCCATCTCACAGCCTTGTCTGGGGCTCTCACCTCCAGAGATGAACCTGGAGCTGGCACTGCAGCTGCTCATGGAGCTACCGGCACTGAGTGTATTCCTCAACGGGATTCTCCATATGCTTTTCCAGTATCTGCTCTGTCCGTACCTATCTGTGCCTATGTGGACCCAAAGGTACGTGTAGTCACCATTTATACCAATGACATGTCACATAAAAAATGGAATTGTTCCTGATTCAGTTAATTCTGAGGTCATTTGTCCTGCAGGTTTGTAATGCACTGGAGCTGGAATGACCAGTCCTTTGTCAGCATTTGTTGCATCTCTGCAGTACAACTCTTCCTGATGAGTAATTCTTTTTATAAAGCTATTTTACAGCACTTTCTGATATCTTTAATAGTAATAAGGTGCCTAGATACGAGCGGTCTAAAAATACCTAAGACGGTCTGATAGACTGAATAGGCACTAAGAGTGAAGTCATGAGGAAAGAACTGAAAAATAAAGTAAAATATTTGGAAAGTAAATCAAGTATTCCAGACATTGCAGTTTGATATAAAATCCTGAGGAAAAAAATCTTGAAAGTACATGGAAAAATGAAAAAAAACTTTTTAAAAGAAAAAGCATATGTTAAATAATGAAGAGTTCAGAATGTAAGTGGAGATGTGAGAAAGTGTTAAAATTTGAAGCAATTGGACGTACATTATAAATGCAGTATGAAGACACAAAAAACATAACAACTATAACCTTTTAGTTCTGTCTTGTTCAGCAATGTTTAACTTTTACCAAAATAGAGGGCCAGAGCTGGTTGTTTTCTGGAATTTTTACATTCCTGCATTTGATATGTTGATACCTGTGGTTGTTACATTCATCAAAGATTGAATATCATGTGCTCTTTTTGATCAATAATAAAGAAACAGAAAAAAGTATTCATACAGTTAAGATTATTTTTTGTCTTCTTTAAAGAGAAGGCACTGCTAGATCAATTGGCATTTGTCATAACATTTATTGTACCTTGTTGCTCTTCATAATCTATATATTTCCACCAGAACATAAAATATACAGTTTACATATGTGTACATGTGGTCTTTTGATCTGCATTCAAAGCTTGTTTTCTAAGGCTTCTTAGCTTGATCCTAATGTGCTGTATGCTATCCACACTCTTGGCAGATTGAAATGTATGACTTAATCATACTCATTTTTAAAATGCTCAGGGGCTTGCCAGTGAGCAGACTGCCTGTGATCTCTACAGCTGGTGGAACATCTCTTTGGTCAGTAGCTGACTGCTTCTTATCTGCTTGTGGTAAAACTGGCAGACCCACCTCCATTAGCAGACAAATCTCTGAATGCTGCTTTACTCATTTGTTAGTTCTACATGGTAATCTTTGACCATATTTATAACTTTTCTTCTTAACTCTGTATCTGACTGAATATCTGTTCTCATTGTACTGATCCTGCTTGCAAACTCCAGAAAAAATATTCACATTCCCTTCCATTCATTTCCTGTGGGTTGTGCTAAGTCAAAAACTGGAGTGTAAAGGACGTGAGCCATCATTTGACAGTTTATCTAAAGGGAAAGAGAATAAGGAAGTTAAATATATCATTTTGTCCTCTACTTAGTGTTGTTCAAGGATTCTATGAAAAGAAAACAAGCACTTCCTTGATGGAAGAAAATACTGTGCAAAAGCACTGAAAATAGAGATTATTATCTGATGATAAGAAGCCTTCAGACAACTCTGCATCAGTCAGATAGAATTCCAATTTTTTAGCATTTAACCAGAAATCTTTTTCTTTCTTAAATTTTTCGCAGATAAGGGAAAACAAGGAGACCTCAGAATGTGATCAAATATATAAAAAAATTACTTGTAGAAGATAAATAAAACAAGTAAGTGTAATTGCACTTATTTACATGAGAAACCTGTAGAATGACTAATCCCTATATATAATGAACTTCTTAGGGGTCTTGGAAGGTTATAAATCATCCAGGGACAAATTGTAAGCAATTTCTCTAAATCAGGGTGCATTTGTCAGCTAATATCCTCTGCTGAGGAGCTCTTTAGAGGAGGAGCTCCCCTCTGCTGGCAGCTCTTTAAAGTGAGACTTTTTTTACTGTACACCTAGACATCATCTGAGAACAGTGAGAACCTGCAGGTGCAATTTGCCATCTACAAGGCACTACGTGTTTCAAGATTCCCCACAGAAATACAATTTAAGAAAGTGCTGTAAAGGTTTCTCCTAGTGAGGCATTGGTATCCTACTGAACTTTAATGATTGCTTGTGGGTTAAAACTAGAGGGGTATATCAACTCTCAGAAAAAAAAATTGAATCAACTTATCAAGACTCCTGGAGATAAAAGGCCTCCTACTTATCTCTGATAGACCTGATTGTGCCTTATTGTTTCACAGCTTTAAATATTCCCTTCGTTAATGGTAAGATAATTATCATTCCACCAACTCTGACAAAGCCACCATTTTTCAAAGTAACATTCCACACAAGATGTGGAGAAAAAAAGAAAACATTTAGACAAGACTATTAATAAGATGAACATGCACATGAATTTTGAGAGCACGAGTCTTACTCACTTTCAGTTCTAGTTTAATTTAGCACCACTACACTTCAGCAAAAGTTTAACACACCTTAATCAGACCAGGAAAATGTACTATTATTTTTTTAAGTTCCATGTACAGGGTATGCCTGATAGATTGGTGGATAAGCTATAATTTGAGTAAGGATAAATACATGTATGTATGTATGTACACACATACACAAACATACACACACATTGGGAGGTATTTAAAAGACCTGTAGATGTGGCAGTTGGAGATATGGCTTAGTGGTGGACTTGGCAGCATTAAATTTATACATAGACAATGATTGTAAAGGTCTTTTCCAAATTATCCTACATACCATCCTATAATTCTAAGATATGCAGATGACACCATGCTGGGGATACCAGCTGGTATGCTCATGTGCAGCACTGCCATCCAGAGGCACCCAGACAGGCTGGAGGAACGGCCAATGGGACCCTTAACAAATTCAGTGAAGCCAAATCCTGCACCTGTATGGAAACCACCCCCTGCAACTACACAGCCTGGAGGCTGCTGGGCTGGAGAAACTCTCTGGAAGAGGCTGTGGAGATGCTGGTGGGCAATACCCAAGCAGCACAGAGGCCCACCACCCTCCTTGTGTGCATTAGCAGGGGGACATCAGTCAGTTAAAGGAAAGCATTATCTCCCTCTCTAGAGCACTTGGATCATCTTCAGGATATTTTCCCCAGCTTTGGGCCACCCTGAACAACAAAGGTGCAAATCTACAGGATAGTGACCAAGCTGTGAAGGACTGGATCACTAAGCAGAGGCTGCATGGCCAGAGCTTGTTCAGCCTGGAGAACATTTTCCTGTGTGGAATTAATAGTCCCCAGGATGTTCAGGGATGTCATTGAGAAGATGGAGCCAGGGTCCTCACAGTGGTGCATGGATGAGAGACAATGGGTATAAACCAAAATGAGATGTTCAGATTGGCTGTAAAGAGGAATGTTCTCCACATCAGAAAAGTCTAACAGGTCTTCCAGAGAAGTCAGGCAGGTGTAGAGTGTTTCAAGACCAGACTGGGTAAAACACTGAGCAACCTGGACTGATCTCTCACCTGAGGTACGCCATGATACTATGATGTACTATATATTCAACCTCACTATTAGTATCTGTATTATTACTAGATTTGTTAGAGAAAATACTTGATTAGACTAGATCTGCTATACTAGAAGAATATGATAAATTATACAGAGAATTTAACTGCAAAGACAATGTAAGAAATGTTCTTAAATCAGATGCTTCCCCTAGATCACAATTTCTACAGGTACTTGAATTTGAGAATAATTTTATATATTCATATCATTTACTGAAATCAATAGACTACTCAAAAAGTGAAACTACGCACTTGAGGGCATATTGCTGGGGTGGGATCCTTAATTGTGCTCAATTCCACAGAAACTATTTCTGAGAAGCAGGATGGATTTTAATGTTTACCTACTAAAAAATTGAGCAAAAATTACTAACAAGTGCTATGAAAAGTGTTCATTCCATCAAATGGAGATATTTTAAGTATACAGAAACAGAAGTTTTGTATTTGGACTTTCGTACTTGGACTTTTTTATAAACTGATAAAACACATATTAAGACCATTGTATTTGAAATTTTACATGTGGTGTTTTAAAACATCTCTGATAGAAAATCAAAACTGATTTGCTTTGTCTGCATAAGCAAAAGATTATTTCCATTTTCTTCGAAGAACAATGTCAATAAATAGTCAGCCAAGCAATATTTAGTAGGAAATGGTATATATTTTTAAAAATCCATGCAGATATAAATAGAATAAATTATGTATTCTCAGATTTATATTTCAGCTTTCATTAAAACCAATTTTTTTTTAAAGTAAAACTTTTTTTAAACATTTCTTCCTTCAAGCCTTTAGGTATAGCTTGGCATACTTTTACTTTTCATAAAGGGAATAAACAATCCACTTACTTGAAACAACAACTTAATCAAATTAAAAGTGGATTTGGAATGTCACATAAACTTCTGTGTGTTATCCCTTTTAAATCATATTAAACATCACAAGTTTTAAGGATTCCTGTGCTTGGGTTTTTTTCCATGTTAACTCATGACTTTGGATATTACACCTGGGCTCTATTTCACAGAACACTAATACTTAGCTTGTTCATTTAGCTGATCTTGAACTGAAGAGTAGACTCAGTGTAGATAATGTTTCTTCAACTCCACCAAACTTTGAAAAATCTGAACATTTTAAAAATAAAATTTAAACTTATATCTTCTTTTTTTAAAGGAATCTGTCAGAGACCACATGTAAAAGCAGAAATGAACAGGCAGGATCCAGGGAAGCCAGTAGATTCATGGTTGAAGAAGACACCAAGGACAAAAGGAATAAATCCCTCTAACTGGGTTGGCAAGCATGGATAGTCTGTCTTGGCATAATCAGTGATTTGATTTCCCAAGACAGGAGTGAAATCTGAACTCTAAGATTAACAAGGGGGAAGTATATCCCCTGACCTTGGAGTAAGGCACAGAGGAGGGAAGCAGAGCTGCTCCAGCTGAGCCAGTAATCAATTCATAACACCATGAAATTTGGTTCTGTACTAAGAATATGTCAAAGCTGACGCAAATTGGCATCCTGAACAAACAGTTTTTGATAGTTTTGCATAAGTATGTGCTTTCTGCTGGACATTGGTAATTAAAGGGCTTTTTCCTGCTATGTTACAGCACTAATCGTGCTGCTGGGAAAATAGATATCCATGAGGTATTTCCATGACTGTGTTTTCTTTGGACTTCTTTGCACTTACAGGGTTTTGGACATCCAACATCCTTTACTCTGGTGTGCTTATTTTGCCCATAGATCATGTCAGAAAGAAATCACATTTGTGATGACCACTGCATGTGATGCAGCTACAACAGGCAGTTATAGCCTAATGTAACTGTTATATAGCATCCTGCCATATCACTCCTGATTTTCATCAGTGGTAGTCACAATCGCCAATGGTCTCAACACATCCACTGACTATGTACAACATGACTTTTCAGTCAGCAGCAATGTCCCACTCATGCTCTCTATTTCTCTATTGAGAACATTTAGGAAAATGGAATGTTAGTGTTTTATGAGTTTCTCTTTTGTTTCAAGTTCCAGTGATGTAGAGATCCCATCGACTTCACCATCACTCTTATTGCAAAGTATTTTTTAGTCTGTCTACCTTTGAATTTTTACCAGCCACTATGATAACTTTTCTGCCAGTAAAACCCAGCTACCAGTAGAACTTTAGAGTGTGTATAAAACAATGCATATAGGCATGTCCAAAATTCCTGTTATGTGAAATAAAATGCTTTTTTCCAGAGTCACTTATGTGTACTGGTAAGTGCTTTAAAACTACAAAGTAATCATCTGTCACCTATCTGATGTCACCTATGCCACGCGGTATAAGGCAAGATACCTGTCTTCCTCAACAGGTGTAAAGGAGCTGCCTGTATTGTGATTGACTAGCTAACATTTAAAATCTGTTTCAAATCAGAGGTGAGCTTGATTTATGCATTCAGTAATAATTTGGGTTTTTTTTTTCAAAATATTTCCTGTCTCCCTGTAAAGAGATGGAATAAACAACAAAAGACAGATTTCATTCTTCAGAAGTTCACGCAGTGCACTTAGCTAAATATTTGTCCAAAAGCATCTTTCTCATTGTTTTCTCCTTTCTCATTGTTTTCTCCTCCAGCTAAATTCACTTTTCATACAGTTTTAGTCCTTTACCCCTGAGATGTTCCATACAGCCTGGAAATTCCTTTGCCATAGCATTTGTTGTCTATTCCAGAAACAGCTTGGCTTTTCCAGAATCTTGTTTCAGCCTCTTTATGAAAGGATTGACTCTTTCAGAGGCTTCTATTCTTTCATCTGCCTCCTAATAAGGATTTTTAATGGTTCCTTCATTTAACCTGAAGGAGAGTTGACCTAGCATGCTATCATCTTCAGTGATATGTGATTGTTGATAAATATGTTATTATCAAAAAACAATACTGCAAAATGCATAGAGAAGAGTACTAAAGGGTCCATTTTTAAACTAGAAAACAGAATAAAATGCTTAGGGTGGTATTATTATTGTTGTTTTTGTTGTTGTTGTTATATTATTTTATTGTCTTCTTATAACAGAAACTGTGTAGGTAAGCTACTGGCCTTTTGGTACATTTGGTACATTTGGTTAAATGTTTATTTTATGTTATAATTTCAATAAATAACTCTATGAAATCTGTACATGGATCATAAAATATCACTTTAATTAAATAACTCATTAAATAACTACAAGATTGATTACATTATCCAAGTGTGCTTTCACCAACAATTTTACCAGGAAGACAAAGCAGAAGAAGAGAGATAAAATACAAATAATCACATTCTCCTAGAAATGGTGTTTTCTCTTTCTATTGGGGTCACAGAGCAAGATAGGTCTGTTTCTCAATGTATGTGTGAGGAACTACTCATTTGACAAGGTTATTACTGGTAGACAAGGTTAGATGTTCCCTGTGTGTCACAGAGCCAGTTCACAGAAATTTCTTTGTGCTTAATAATAGGTGTCAGTTCTTGAGAAATTATTTTTCTTTGACTTTCTTATGACTGATGACCACATATTTATTCATAGTTTAATACCAACAGTTTGAAACTCAGACCAGGTAGCTCCACTGGCCACAATCAGCTCCACTACTGATTCAATCAGGAGAGCATCATTGTTCTGGCTATCAGTGCCAGCACATAATATAAACCTCAGGGAAAAATTTTCTCAAAAACACTCAGTGTAACTGTGCACTGAAGAATAGCAGGACATGAACATGACATGGTTGCTAATACATGTAAACCTCCTGCACATACAATTCACACAATTTGATTGTCAGGATCTGTGTCAATACCATGTATCATTTACTTGTCTCTCCACAATTGCAAGGTATTTGGAGTGGTTATATCTTTCACAGAATATAACAACTGTCTTGGATTTTTTCAAAGTACAGATGTATATCTACAGTTATTCTGAATCTTTTACTCTCATTTTTTTTTTTAAATAATTGATTTCCTTTTTTTAAATGTTGAGAGTGTACTTTACTTTTCACCAAAAAATTTTGATATTCCATGTGAAAGTATACAACAAAATGCCATTCTGAAATGTAAACACTGTCATTTTTAAAATGTTTTATTGGAATTCAATTTTACAAACAATGCACTTCACTATCTTCAGTGAACTCCTTTTGGCATAATTTTTGGCATGTGAAAATTGTTATATTTCAAGATGAAATAAGTATTTCCAAAGAATTCCTTATGGAGCATGAATTCTGTTTTTCACACAGCTCTATCTTTTCTCTTTAGAGATCTTTCTGACAAGTTATCCCTCCTGAGAGTTTTTCATTTTTGTTTTCCCTATCTCAGTGTTTCTCCATTGAGCAGTAGTTTGTTAAGGTATGGTCAGAACTGTTGCTTTAGTTTCTGACCATAATGCCTCTAACCTCTGTGAACGTCTGGAAAATCATTCTCTTACTGGGGTAAGACTGAACATCCTCATAAAAATGTACTTTTTTTATACAGACAAGTAATTTAACGCTCTCAGGGAATTCCTTCATACTATACTGGTTTACTTATCTCAGTAAAGTTGTTGTATATGAATTTCCAACACTAGTTGTTTCACAGTTAAAAAGTCTGAGCTTGTAGCTGAGAAATGTGAAGAACAGGAGCTATTTTAATGGTCCCCATAAAGTTTGAATTTTACCATTGTATTGTATTATATTAGTAAATGTATTTTACACATTTTTATGTATATATATGTTCTGTATTTTATATCTTTTAATTGTATTTACATAACAGTCTACTGGCAAGTGCTTCATGAAGACAGAAATAACCCAAACCAGCACCACCTCCACCAAAAATCTCATTAACAGTAGAAAAAAAGTCTGGCCTATTCAGGACTCACTCCTACATGAGTTTAACAAGACTTCACCACTTATCAGAGTGAAAAGCATTATTCAGTCACTTCAGAGTTAATGGGGTTTTTATTTGAGTTAATATGCTATATAACATACCTCTAACCTAGAAATGGTGAATGTTTAGGCTGTGAGTTTGTCCTTACAGGGACAATGTTACAGTCAGTGTGTAACATGATTTGGAATTGAAGGAGGAAGAACTAGCAGAGCTCCATGAACACTAAGATATATAATTTTTAAATTGGTATGTAAGCATAACCTCTTATTGAAACAACAGGATTTAGAAATTTTTCAATTACATTCTATGAAACATTGTTAAACACAGATTTTCCTTTACCTCAAGATACTATTAAGCACCAAAAGAAACATATTGCTTATATCAAAATAGGGGTTATAAGACATAAAACATTTTTATTAGTAGATTTTATGGGCATATTTTATTAACATAAGGCATACTATCAAAGTAAAGGGACATTTGAAAGGACAATTATGACCAAAAAATTATATTTGCCACATATTTAGATCTCTTCAGTGTTGACTGTGATGCTTTGGATGAATTACTGCATGAAATATATGAATTTGGCTGGCTTAAATATGGTCTAGAGTCAGGGATTTTGTAATATTTATTTCATTATTTCTGATTTTAACATAATTTATATTACAATGTCATTATGGTTTAGTTGTTTAAAAAAAAGCAAAAGCTTAGGAGCAATCTTAATTTTTAAACAGTGGACTCCAAGCTGTTCACTTAAAATTCAAACAGCCAAAGAAAACCCGTCCAAAAAACCAGCAGAGTTTATTTCCATTCCTCTTATGAAAAATATTGAGGCAATTTATATTCTGTAAAAACTGAAGAAGTTACAAATTCCTAGAAATATTGATTATTTAGTTAATTCTTAGAAATATTATTTTGACATGTAGTGATCCACATCTTTGAACCTTTGAGATCACAAATGGCAAAGAGGCTTAAATATCTTGAATTCTAGCCCAAAGGCACCTCCATAAAGCCATGTTTGCTGTCACTGTAATTAGGGAGGGTAAGACAGAAGGAAATATTTTGCTGTTCACAATAATTTGCCTAATAACATTCAGGTCACTGAAGCAAGCAATAAGACAAGGGGCTTAAAGCAACAGACACTAATACCATGCTAAGATAAATACTTCAGAGACCTCTCCTAGCATTTAAAGTCTTTCTTAGAAAAATAAAAGTTTGAATGACAGTGAACTTTGAGCACATTCTGTATATTCAAGTCCACATAGTTTACTTGGGTTTTCTGCAATACAGTGATTTCTTTAGGGAGGAGTCACACATTACTCTACTGATGGAGCACTACTTCAGTACATGCTGTCACCTGCCTCTTTTAAATCCAATCATCTTGTCAAAAGATAAGTGAATAAAGTAAATGATAGTAAAAGAAACAAAATCTCAAGCCAAACCAAAATCCTGTCTGCTCTTAGTGTGAAAGACAACTCCTGCTTCCAAACTTCTGCAAGCTTTCCCACCTGGGCTGACTTAGATCTGTGAACAGATGCATCTTTCGTGGGTATCCTAGGTGATGCTGAAATGAGTAGGTCTGAGAGAAAATTAAATAGATTTAAAAAGCATGCTTGTTTATTCTATGCTTTCTCACTGTTTGAATTAATGCAACATTCTTGAAAATGCTTTGTATCCTTTGATATAAAGCAGAATCTATTTTCGTGCCTTGCACTGCAATCTCTTTGACACATGCTGGTTATCTGTGTCCAGAATGGTCAAAGTCAGTGACCCATACTCCTTAGTAACTGATGTTCAAGATTTCTATTGCATTCTTAAAAATGAATGTATTTCAGTCCTGACCTTCATCACTTGTTCTGATCCCAGCCCTGAACCTTTTCTAACCGGAGACTAGCAGTCATAAATAATGTGTTACATTTTGTAATGGTTTTTCACTGTGAAAAGAATATCACATTGAAATTGAATGAGATCACTGGTGGTATTTCTACTTGTGTTGACAGAAATATGGCTCTCAAATCTGAAAGTGGTTTACATGCTTTACACCCAACCCACCCAGGTCAAGTGCTATCACAGCTGTTACAACTGAAGATTCTTCATATGTTAGGAAAATAAGTAATGGAATAGTCAAATAATACAACCTTTGCTAGTACATAATTCATAAAGAAAAGTTCTAAATAAAATACCTGGGGATACATTCATTCATATGTATGATGATGCTTCTCTACAGTGGTTAGTCTTAAAAAGCCTTTATTACGTTTATGCTGATTCTTAAAAAATGGAGTAAAATTCAGTTTCCAGTGACAGCATAAGATGGTGTTGCATGTTTGTGATCTCATAATCAATCATAAGGTTCTAAAGCTTACTGTTGGTTGAATCATTTAATCTTGATCCAATAATTAATACATAAAGGAATATATTTATTCATATACCTGTACATATGCATAAGCATGTGCCGAAATGAGAGCATGTTCATGTATGTACATGCATTTCACAAAGGTGAAATACTAAGCTAATAAGAAACACAGAGATGTTCAACAAATTAGTTTGTATATATTTCCCCAGTATCTACATCTGCTTCAAATTCAGATGCACTCAGATAACTTTCAAAAATTTAATAACTGTACCTTTATTCTTAATGTGGTGAGTTCAAGACATTTGCTGTGCTTTACCATCAGGCTAATTAGAAGCCTAGGAAATACAAACACTCTTCAGATAACATTCTGACTTCTGAATCAAGATTAAAGAAAAAAATTTTGACATTTTCTGTAGCCATGGAAATTACGGAATGCATTGTAATCAAGTGGTCTTATCTCAAATGAATCAAAGGTGTGGGATGTACTCAAGAGTGCAGAGGTGTATTAAAACTGACTGGATTCCACAAACTAACTGAAAAGTTGAAGTCATTAGAAATTTATATAATTCAGAAGGTCCATGTCAAAGTTTTCATAAATTAGGGCTAGAGAAGTTTCATTACTGCTGACTCATTGTGGCCTCAGGTAGTCCTTATGTGAAACACAGGCAATACACTGGTGTTGCAATAGCTCCATCCATGGAGCTGAGCTCTGCTCAAGAGAAACATCCTGTAAATCAGTAGCTTTGAAGTACCTAACCCATTACCAAAACACATGAATAAATCTAAAAATTTTCTAGATTAATATAATTATAGAATCATAGGATTGCTCATGTTGGAGGGCACCTTAAAAATTGTCTATTTCAACCCCTCTCCTATAGGATAGGAGGGACACCTTTAATTATACCATTCATAATATATAAAAATATTGAAGTTTATAACTTTAAAGTTTATAATGCTATTGAAAACTTTCTCTATTTTAAGTTAGATTTATCTTCCTGGCAAATCTTACTTTCTGGCCCATTATTACACCGTGCCCAAGAAGAATATCTTCTTTGATGTCACAAGCTCGTTTATGAACACTTAAATACATGTGAATTACAGGCATTTTTGCAGCCAATTTCTTCCTACTTTTTTTTTTTTTTTTTTTTTTTTTTTTTTTTTTTTTTTTTTTTAAATCAGCATGATTATCTCTCAAGAAACACAAATTATGTAGAATTTGAGAGTATAAACCTGCTGAGTGAAGAGGAGCTTAGTATTTATGACATTGATTTAAATGTAAAGGAAAGACCCAGCCATGTTGCGTTAAGCTTAATCTGAAAAGGCAGCTGATAGGGATTCCCTATTTACAGGTAGTAACTAGTCCTTCAGATCACCTAGGTACTGCTGGCAACATGTTATACTCCCCAAACAGTTCTCAATGCTCCCCTCTAATTTTCTGCAGACTTGCCCTTTTCACAGAACTTCACCCTAACAGTCTGTAAAAGTTACTCACTTCTCATATTTTGTATCTTTTTTTCAGATTCTCCGTTTGTTAGTTGTTATGCCCAACTGTTTGTGTTCAGTAATTTCTCAATTTCTGTTCAGTAAACCTCAGCCCAGGATTCCCTGCTTGTGTACTTTAACAATGTTCCCCCACAAAGAGGAAAAATTAGTAAGCCAAAGAACTGCCTGTGGTTATCTAAGCTCCCTTAGAAATTTTTGAAAGAGCAATTAAGTCTAGCATTCTTCTAAATTTAGCTTTTGATAACAACATTCTAGTTAAGTAATAACATTTTGTACATGCTTTTTATTGTCCCTCAAAAGAAGGGGAGAAAAAAAAAATCTTACTTCTTATCCCCTCCATTCCTGACATTATCAAATCTACACAGAGAAAGTCTGACCTCAAGAAACTCCCAGTCCCTTCATATTTTCATCTGTCTGATGCAAAGTATCTTTAACAGCAAGGGAGCAGAGGGAATGGATTGGAGGCTCCTTCACAACAGCAATTATTTTGTCTTTTGCACCTTATATTTAACTTTGTGTGAAGGCACTCTGTGCTTTGGCTTTCTTCACCTGTGACTCAAGATGAGGATATCTGCTTAAAACATGCAATCATTCATGGTTTCCAGGGGTAGAAAGGGAGTAGGGTCAGTCCCCCAGTTCCACCTGATCAGGGACAGCCCTCCTTCCACTGTCTACTCATCACCATTAAGTAGAATTGATTCAACTAACCTTAAATACAACCTACTCTTCCTACCCTTGTGACACACCACGTAATGGCAAATCGCAAGGGTTCACAATTCCCCAAGATAAAGCCAAATGATAACAAGTAGGGACAGTCTCAGAGAATGAGGAGGAAGATTAATGTGGGAAAAAAGTAAACACATGACAATATATGAAAAGAAAAGGAGTGGAGAAGTAAATCCAATAAGATATTAAAATAGTATGAAAGAAACAAGAGTTCAGAAGCCTAGAGTAAGGGAGAAAAACACCAGAAACATTTCCAGTGAGAAAAGAGGAAGAGAAAGCTCATAATACAGGAAATTAAAAGAAAAATCTTGCCAAAATATGACAAAAATATTAGCAATAGTTGATCAGTAAAGAAGGAAAGATCTTGAGAGGAATTATTTTAGGTGAAAAATCAAGCAAAAAGGCCTATTTCCATGGAAAAGAGATTATAGTTGTCCTCCTAGCCATAAAGATTTCAATTATGTCTCTTAAAATCCTAATGGAAAATACAGCAGGAAATTAAGCCCTAATTAAGAGATGGAGGGTTGCTTTAATTTACCAGTGTATATATTTTAAAAAGCTTTCTTCTGAACTGAGAGTGTGCTCAGCAATTTTTAAATCCAGATTATAAATTTAATTGTTTAAGAAGAATTTCAAAACAGAATGTTCATTATCCAATTTTTAGAAATATTTTAAGACACTTTAGTCCACTGAATCTTGAAAATGCTTTTTCTATCAGCTTGTTTCAAATGTTGCAGTCAAGTCAGAAGTTAGGTGTCATGATGAAGAGCACAATAGTCATAGTTGTGCTTAAACAGTTCTGCTTCTTATAGGCAAAATAAAAATTTGTCAAGCCATATAGTTCTAAAATAAAATTAAATATTAAGGTAGATTAGACCAGAAGAATTTTAAATAAAATATTATTTTTTTAAAGGGCCTGTCGATTAATTCTATAAAAATGTAACAGCAAAACATATTTATCTTACTCTCATGTAAACTTAGTCTTGCAAGACAGGGTTTTATTGTTTTTTTTTAGTGAGAAAATGTTGAGTGTTTTTAATTTCTGTCTTAGGTCAAATAACCTCTTTTTAGCCTTGAAAAATATCTTCTTCAGTGCTACATTTGCTGATTATTTATGGACAAAATGCCTAAAAGCACCATCCAATCTGAACGCTTAGTTCCTGTAATAGATTTATCTACTGCAGTCAGAAGAAAGGAAGTGTGGGAGATGCTACTATTTGCTCTGATATGAGTCAGAGCTCAGTTTTGCAAACTTGGAGACCGGTGTGGTTTAATCTTGCAAGTTGTGTAGCTCCACAATAGTTTTGAAAGGCCTTGTGTGCCCTGGGGCGTGTGTTGGAGGCAGGAATGTGTGGGTGGACAGGCTGAGCAAGCCTGTGGCAGCACCTTGGAGCATCCTCAACAGGCCGGGACCTGCCCCAGACTGCAGCGCAGACAGCACCCAGGGCAAAATAGCAGCCTATAGGTGTGCATCCAAAGTTCTACCTTCCTCCCCATCAGCCCCTTACATGTGAGAAGGGAGATAAGCCAGAGACAGAGTTTTTATGCTGTGACACTTAAAAGGCTTATTTGAGGAGGTGTACAGACCTGAGATGGATTTTGACCAAATCACTGCACAGCTCATCTGAGCTGCCTTCCAGTGTGCTTGGCTGGAGGCATCTGCACTTTCCCATGTAAACTATTTGTTGGCTATGGAGATAAATAATTCACACTATGTGTTTAAAATCTTACTTTAAAACTAAGAATCAATGTTGCTCCAGTCCGTGTTTTGAATTATAAACTGCTCTTGGAACTCAGTAATATTTACTAAGTAAATATATTCTTTAAAAAGCACTTCAGTAGTGTATACATAAGCTTATGCCATCAGAACAGAAAGTGCATTTAATTGGAAAAAATATCAGAGAAAATAGGAAGACATTTTTTCATAGGTGTGACCCACTACTACCAATATCTCTGGAATGTTGAGGGAATATTTTTCATTGGACTGTCTGCCATCATCTTAGAAAACCCTATGAATTTTTTCTCAATATTAGGTAGCCAGAGGTTTCATATTGAAATCTGAATTTTCAAGGACACAACAGAGCTCTGGCTCTCATTAAAGTTGATTGAATTTAAAAAATCATTAAGTAAACAAAAATATGGCACAATTTATAAAATATTATTTTTAATATATCCCATAAATGTTATTTATAATAATGAATAAGTAGGCCTATTTTAAAATTAAGAATGTGGAGAAATAAGAAAATCCAGCTGTGTTTGTATTTCATGATTAAAGGTAATAAGGCAATGGGGACATAGTTTACTGAGAAGGGAAGTCATATTTTATTTATATCAATTCTCAGTTTCTTTAATAAATCATGATTTAAAAACACACAAACACACACATACAACTTTATTTATGCTTAGGCCTAGCTTCCAGTCTAATTTCTCTGACAACAGTGCCAAATTAATCTGAAAGCCATTCTGAAGAGTTAAAACGCTGGAGGTAGAGACTCTTCCAGGCTGACTTGACTCCTCCAGGTGGCAGTGAATCGGAGGCATCACGGCTCCTCGGGGCATCATTGAAAACCCAGTCACAAATATACGGGTCATGTGCGAGAGTGCGCAAAAACAAGGTTTTGGTTTGTTTTTTTTTTT
>WEIU01007615.1:7864-52015 GCA_013389925.1 Aegithalos caudatus
CAGATAAATAGCATTCCAGATGAATTTGAAAGAAAAGGAAAAAAAAAAAGAAAAGAAAAAAACCAAAATTTTAAAAAAGAGAAGCACTCAATCCAATAAAGTGATAAAAAATATCAATATCTTACAATTAGCATATTTCAACTTTCTATGATCCCAAATGACTGTTCTCACATTACACTCATTTCTCCAAACTCCTTTTATGCCTGCTCAGATATAGCTGACTGTACTTCGAACAAAACTTATCTGTAACTTTGCATCAGAAACTCTAAAGTAAGTGTCCTTCACAATGTCCTTCATAAACAGTCATTTAATTAACCTTTCATGTGACTTTTTATCCTTCTTTTTGTGAGCTAATGTGCTGATTTTAGCAAGATCCAGCCCTTAGGCATTGTGCTGTTAGAGGCTACACTTCAGTGTTTCTCTGTTNTTTCTGGGGCCTTGATATTTATGTTCCTCTTCTTGCATTTCCTTCCAGTTCTTTCAACCCCTGAAGAACAAACTTCCTCATTTTCTTTCCTGTGTGCTTCTCCCTGTGCCCTCCACCCCTTCCCTTCCCTCCCTTCAACCTTATTTTTCTTCCTTAATTTCTCCCCTCTCATGGATGATTTCCTGAGGGGAATTTTGGGGATTTTTTTTTTTTTGCTCTATTCTAATCTCAGATATTGCAAAATTAAGATGTAAGTTCCTTTTTATTTTTTTTCTTGTATTTTTTTTCCCAGTCAAGCTGATTCTTTTAACTATTTAGGCACTTACTTTAAAACAGGAACTTCTATAGTTGTTTGATACCCAGCCTTCAGGGCACATGGGGNGAACTGTCATATATCTCAGACAAATACCACATCTTTGCAAAACAGACATAAAGAGCAGCACCAAAAAACAGCTTTTCTGCTCCTGCTCTTTAGTACAGAATTTTGACATTTTCCTTTAAATAATTTTAATATGGAGTTATGGAGTTTTTCCTGTTTTTTCCTTTTTTTNTATTTTTTTTCCCAGTCAAGCTGATTCTTTTAACTATTTAGGCACTTACTTTAAAACAGGAACTTCTATAGTTGTTTGATACCCAGCCTTCAGGGCACATGGGGGCCAGAGTAGTAGCTGGAATAGGTGGAACAGTTGCACCCTTTGCCCACTTCTTGCAAATATATTTTAGCTTTGTCTCACAGTCAAGAACATCCCATAATCCAGCTGCAGTCCCAGTTCTCATGGCTACACATCCTGGATTATTTCCTTTATAAGACAAAAAAAAAACAAACAACCAAATAAACAATGTTAGATATTTTCTAAAGTGTAAATTATTTAATGGTCAAAGTCTTTGAGCAGCAGCCATTCACTTTTTGCCATACAATAACATTTGAAAAGCAAATTTATATTTTAGGTGGTTTTCATACAGGCAGAGTAGTATTTTCTGTTTGAGGAGGCCATGATCAATAGAGAATCCTACTTTTTTCATTTTGAATGTCCTACATAATTATTTCTTTGGGTAGAAAGTAAGGTTAGAGTTTTTACAGTGAAATCTTGTGTTTTCAAGTTAGAATCTCATTTGTATTTATGTTAAGCCTGTTTCACATGAGCTAGCATTACCTTGGTCACAGGTGGTTTCCACACAGATGGCAACAACCCCACTGGTGCATACAGAAGGCAGGAATGCAAACCTAGACAGCTTCAGGATGAAACTTATCCCATAATGTTTGCTGTAATTTTAGATTGTTCTCTCAGAGGGAAATAGAGCAGCCTACATCACACAAGATGCAGTCAAATGCACAAAATGGGCCTCTTTGATGGCTTATTTGTGCTCTTTCTTAATTTCCTAAGTATTTTTAACATTTTATTTGGGGGGGTTGTTTGGTTTTTTTAAATTTCTGTTGGGCACAGACCTGATGTTTTAATGGATTTGTCTACCATGGTTCCAGGAGCTGAAATGAAATTCAGCCATAGATCTATCATTTTATGGTGATGCAAAACACGTGTTTGTTCCTAAGAGCATCCTTCACCTGCATCATCACCTACTGTTTAACTGATCATGCTCAGTCACTTATTCTCCTGATACTGTCCTGAGTTTTCTCACAGGTACATCTTTGCTATCAGAAATAATTTACTCTCATCAGCAAATCTTGTCACCTCACTATTGCACATTTTACAGATGGTCTGCAAATATATTGAACAGCATGGGCTTTGGCACAGTTCATTTTGGAGTTCTGTTGGTCAACACACTTCCCCAGTAAAAAATAGACCCCATTAAAAAATCCACCTTCCAGACAGTGCCTTTTGATCAATATTTTTATTCATGTAAGACCTTTTCTGTGCTAGGTCAGATTAGCTGAAAGGCTTTTGGTAATTGAGATGGACCACACTTACTAGATTTCCCTCATTCATATGCTTTCACTTTCTGTGTGGAGCTCTGGGAGATCTATAAGCATGACCTCCCTTTCCAGAAGTGATTTTATGTATCTTTCCCACTATATGTCCTTTACTACAGATTCAGCTAATTTATAATGACTCATTCACCTGAATTTCCCCACAGCTCCTGTAGCCAAATTTGTCTTTTTGCAAAGCTTACATGTCAAGGCAGCTTTATCAGGAAGTTATACATTAAAGAGAAGGGTTTATTTCATGTAATCTTAACAGTTCCTGCATACTTTTGCAGCCCTGCTTAGTCCTGACTTCTTGCCATCAATTTCCTCCACTATCAATTTTCTTGATATTTGAGCTTGAAGTAGACTCTCCAAAGATACCCTCAGGAAGAAACTTGCCAGCACAGAAAGTCCATTTTCTTCTCAGTGAACACAGATGCAAGGAAACAGATTTTCTTGTACTGTTCCAAGTCTGATTGTTGAGGAATGCATTTTCTGTGGGTAGTTTGGTTTGCAAGCTGCAGTTCCAGCTAGAGATTGAGCTCTGGGTGGTGGGACCCAAGGAAAAGGGCTGTGAACTGGTGCTGACCCTTTGACAGCAAAGGGCACAGGCCCCAGTGGTCCAGCTGGCTGACTGGATACCCGAAGACTCAGCAGGGGGCAAGGATCCCAGACATTGCTGCATTTAGACTGTAAGGGTAAACAAGGTTTCCTTTGCCAGTTCCATCCCCTGGGAGGCACCCAGATCAAGCTGCACTATGATTGAATTATTTTAGGGATAAAAAAATCTGGGGAAACCTCGGTTCAAGCAGTTAAAGAAACCTTGTCCGACTGTGTGAGTGTGGGGGCTGTAGCTGGGGAGGAACCTTGGTCTCAGCTCAGGTGGTGTGAGTGTGACTCTGGAGTGGCACTTGGATGGTCAGAGAGGGATGATTCCCTAACATGACCTCCAAGTGCTCTCTTCATACTCTGATCATCTTCTGACACCATAGGCTCCCTGGAAAGTTTACTTCTTATAACATTTGCTAAGGTTTCATTAGTCTTTGTCTTCCATAATTTTTTAGTATATATTTTATAACTTCACTGAAGGTTTTCAAGGAAGTCTTCAGACAAATGATCACTAAGAGGAACATAGTATATCCCATGGAGAGGAGATTTCTTCATGGCATAATGAAATCTTGTTTTCTGTGCTTCTGCACAGTATGAACCTATGAATCCAGTTTACTTAGTATCACACATAAAAGTAATAATGGCACAGTGATTTTTGATATCTTGAGTTTGGAATTCCTAATTGAAATCCATATTACAGTTGCTCTGTTTCAAACTCCTCTCCCAGTCTAACTTTTTTACTAGAGGGACAAGTGTGGAATAGTCTCAGGACCCATTTGTAACTGCTTTTATCTCCTCGTGAAGACAGGCCAAAAGTTAATCTCATGGGTAAATATATCAGATAGTATAAAACTAATATAAGACTACAGTTTAAAATTTTCCCTTTGATACTACAATATGGAATTTGAAAACTGCAAGTACTTGTAAAATACATCAAAAATTTCAAACATAAAATTCAGAGGACATTACCCACACAACCTAAATAGCAATCACAATCTCAGAGAGCACCCAGCATCCCTCATCACAATACCTACCAGGCATTCCTGCATCCCAGTGTGTGAAGGAGACAGCTTCACCGTTGGCCCAGCTGAAAAAGCCTTGATCCTGCACATCAGAGAGGCCAAGCCAGAAGTACTTCTCAGGCCTCAGCCCAACAAGGCTAGTCAGATAGGCTTGTTCATACCTGTAAAAGACATCATGAAGACACAAGTGAAAAAAAGTCACCCAAATCCTACTAGTCTAATGTGATGATGGAACTTTTTCTCCTATTCCTTGTGTCAGACTGGGGGAGAGGATCCTAAATACGATTCTTATTCTATATAAACAACAACAAAAAAGACTTTTTTGTTATTCAACTAGATACTCCATTGGTTCCTTACCATTTTGCTGCTTGGTGTTGTGTTAGCTTTCCTTGGAATATTTCATAAGATACAATCTTTAGGTATTTAAAAGTGAAGAAAAAGTCATGATCATACCTACTTTCAACTGTGGCTAAGTAACCTTCTTCTCCTTCACAAGTGGTGTTTGCTTCTGAAAATGTTGCTGGAACATGTCCAATAAAATAGCAGTAGGTTCCATATCTTCTCCAGCCCTGTAACATGGTTTTAGGATTTCCATACAAATTTTAAATAATTGTGATATCATGTATTAAGTGAAATTTGCCATTTAAAAATTAATGAAGCACAGTGATCATGAAAACTCTGAATTAGAAACTTTTTTCCGTTAAATTACAGATTCCTCCTAAGCGGTTTCTGTAAATGTTGTTCTGATGTTTGGAGTAACTGAGAGAGAGAGAAACTTCATAATAAATAAAAACAAAAGACCCTTCCATTTAAAGAATACAAATAATTCAAATCATTCTAATTGGGTCTCTGACAATGTACCTATTTCATCTGAGAAACTGACATTCCGTTTTCACATACTTACTTTCTTGCAACCTGCAGCGGTAATTTCTTTTTCTCCAGCTATTTGTGATGTAGCTTTTCTTTTACAAATGTAACCAGCCTTCTTCTCACAGATATGGTCTGCCCAATATCCATTCTGTGTCAGGAAAAAGTTTGAAATAAAAAGAAGATAAAGATGAGTAATCTAAAGAAGATAAATAATGTTTTTCTTTATAATGAAAATTGTTTATCTTCTTTCTCCTTTTTTTAAATGGATTTTTTTTCCGTATCCAATTTTCCTACATGATATCAAAACGAAATCTGCTCACATTCAGTGAAATAGTAGACTGGACTATAGCAGTATAGGCACAGCTCGCAGTGATAAGAGGGGAGGAGGGTGCATGGAGCTTGCTGCCTGACCTGTTGTGCTGGGTCCTGCACAGGCAGTTGTGCTATGGGATGGCAAATGAGCAGGCAAAGAGGAGCCAGCAGGAATGAGAGATCCCTATATCCCATCATTGCCACCAGAGGAAAAGGAGAGAATGTACTCAAAATACCTTCAGAGGCCTGTTTTGTAGCCCTAATAATTTCATTTGTGACTTTCAAATGTACTTAAAGAGAAAATTTCACCAGTGATGCAGTAATGTTTTTCTTTTTTAAAGGCCACACTCAGTCTCATTCAATTCAACATCTACATCTCTTTTTCTGGCCTTAGTCATTTGCTGAAATAACAGAGCACGTTATTCTTTTATCAAATAGTTAGTTTTAATATAGAAGTACAATATGTATTGAGTAATGTCACCTGGCCCTTGATCAGGACACAGTCTTCTGGCCTGTTGTTTGTCGTGGATGGCTCTCCCAGGTGCCACTTTGTGTATGTCACCGGGGTACCATCACTCCACTCAAAATACATTTGAACCTTACGGTCATTCAGCCCAATCCACAGCTTGTCTGTTGGCTCTAGGAATGGAAAGAGATAAGACCTCTTTTGGCACTCTGACCTTTTCACAGCCCCAACGATTAAGCTTTGGACATAGAATTCCTTTCACAAATTTATGAAACATAAAATTATTTAGTATATTTTATGATAATTTTATGAATACATATTTTCATATACATATTAAAATAAAGACTGTATCCTTTGGAAAATTAAGCTGTAAGGAAATTCTTGCACTGGATGAAAAAATTTTGCTCCTCTTCCTCATAACAGTGGGTGTGAATTACCAGCCTAATGCTGATATATCACGATGGTATGAATAGTTAGTTCTTTTTTTTTTCAGTTCCATTGCACTGGTCAAATTTTAAAATACTGTGGTTTTTTTAATTTGGGGTGTGAATGTTTTAAGCTTCTTTCAACAAAATGAAAAATATAGAAAAAGCCCCTAAGCTCACCCCCCCAGATCTATATCAATTTCTTTGGCAATAAATAAAATCAGTTTTGAAACCATCAAGAATTCAGCAGGAACTATCAATTCAGCTGTGTTGTTTTCCATACAGGCAAAGGCAAGAGACCCTCTGGAAATACTCACTGTACCCAAGTTGAGACACCATAAAGTTGTGCTCCTCAAGGCTTTGGATACTGGCCAAGTGACTCCCTTCCTTCTGACAAGAGGTCAAAGCTCCTTCCCATCCTTTGCTGTCCCTGAAGATCTTATAGCAGTGATCTACGTAGGGCACCCATCCATCTGGGCAAGTAACAGCTCCAAGCTCACCTAGGAACACGTACCAAGGTTTGGAGGAGTTCAGTTGCCGTGCAAGAGACCTGACACTGAAAATATTTCCACTTCATCTGTGCAAAAGTTCTAAACTAAGAATTTTCTTTTGAGATTCTCATCATAAGTAAATGATGAACACAAAATGTAGTAGACATAAATGTGATTCTGTAAATGAGGCCATTTTTAGCTTGGAGAAGGAAAGCTTTTTAATACAAATAATATCTAATACAAATTCTAAGTTTAGTCAAATGTCTGCAACAAATATATTAATTTTATAATGTATTAATCAAATGTATTAGTTTTTAAATTTATTAATTTTAGCAGCTTCTATATCACCTAGTACTTATTTTTCAGATAGGAGAAATCAGACATTATCTGCAGCTACCACAAATTTTTAAAAGATTAAGTACATTGATAGAGTAAAAGCTATCAATACAAATTTATAGCTAGATGAATACACAGGGTCACAACAACAGGGAAATCTTCATACAACTAAAATATCTTTTCTCACTTCAAGATGTCAATCTTTGATTGTCTCGATCTTCCACCATTCCTGCAGTGAACTCTAAGCTTGTTTATCTGGATGCTGGCTGACCACAAGTCATGGAGAATGACTTAGAATCACACTAAGTCATGCATCTTTCTTTCTTATGTTTAGTAATTACATAATTCTTTATTATATTTACTAATGTCCCTCTCTTAAAAAATTATTTTTAGCTTGTTCTCCTTTTTGATGGTCAGCATTGTGTGTACTTAAAGGGAAGACCTGGCCACTGAAACACAGACAGAAGGGACTAGTTGGACATTCTGTGCTTTTATCTGTTTCAATCTTGTGTGCTGTGGAACTGGAGATCAGACTAGAAAGGTTGCAATCATCGTAAAAAGGAAACCAGAGAAACAGAATCAGTTCTATTCCTAATAAAATTCTTCTCTTCATCATTGTCAATATGTTGAGCGATTCAGGTAACACCTTCTAATTTAATTATCAATATATATCAACATACCTGAAGGAACCAAAGTAAAGTTCCTTTTCTTACAAATATAACCAAGTTTCTGATCACATTCCCAATTTTGCCATTTAGCTTTTATTTCAGGATTCAAAACCACACAGAGCTTTCCAGATTCTGGAGACGGGCTTCCTTTGGGAAAAGTACAGGAAAAAAAAAAAAACAAACAAAAAACAACAAATGAACTTTTCTGAAAGAAAAACACAGCTCTAAGGTCTAAAATACTCTCTTGGATGAAGTGATGGAAGTCATGTCTTTCTCACCTTTGGCAAGAGTTAAGACATTATGTGTCCAGACTGTATGAAATGTAGTGTGTAAGTTAGGTAAATGGATACAAACCTGTAAACTCATACTTTAGTTGCTAGTCAAGAAATGGAAGACTGAATATTTTTGGGAGAGGCAGTGCTGTTTTCACAGCTAAAATATTTTTGCAACACATTGGAGGTTTCTCTCTTATATCTGTCTTATATTGCTTATATCACAAAAGAGATTTTTCTAAAGCTAAAGCAAGAAAAGCTAAAATACTTACAGCATATCTATCTGATAATAAAATTTCCAGCAGGATTTGAAGTATGTATACTTTCTCTTTGGAAATACAAAGTCAAACAAAGTCACTTCTACCTGGAGCCCAGTTTAAGTACTGGAAAGGGCTGCCTCCAATCCACTCCCAACCACTACTCAAGTCCAATCTGTTGAGTCCAATCCACAGTGCAGAATCTGTACCTTCTATTAATTCTAAATTACAAAAATAATATAAATTACTTTATAAATCTCTTTTGTATTAGCAATAGTTACTAACAATGTCTCTAGGAAGACTTGTAATTCCTAAATATCAAACTGCAAATATGTGTAGATGCTATGGTACCTAATAAATTGAAATATACCAAAGTTTGAATACTATAAAAAGGTAAAAACCCAGAAACTCCTCGTGTTATTCTATCAACTAATGTAAAATGAACACAGATTATATCCACAGAGTATAACCAAAACAAAACTGTTTCTACAGAATAGGCAATACTCTGTACATTTAAGTAGAATAATTTGGTAGAGTAAAAATATAAACAATAATAATACATCTGTTAGAAGTTAACTTAATCCTTAAAACCAACAAAAATATTTCTTCCATCTCATTCCTTCTTCCATATGTGGATAAGTAAAGCTGCAATTTGATATCTATAAATAACAAGTATTTTTCAGTTTGGCAAGTGAATAAAAAAAAGCTGTCAAAACTGCAGTTGAAACAAAACCTCCTTCTTTTGACATAGAGATAAATATTTTTTTCTTTCATTTCAATTTTTTGAAGTTTCCTTTTGACCAAAAGTAAGACATCAATTTACTTTTCAGGATTTTTTACTCCATTAAAAAAAAAAAAAAGTATTAATATAAAATAAGATTTCTAAATATGAATTCAAACTGTTACACTTGTAGGATGCTGGAATACTTTTAATTCTATGTAAATTTGGTAGCAATTTTGATATGAACTTGTAAACTCTAAAAGATTTTGTTTTCTTGCCCACACATATTTAGGTCCAAAGGCAAAGGCCAAAGTCATACTAAATGATCCTTAGATATTATGATGGCCTGAACAGATCCTGAATGTAACCCAAGGTTTGCTTTACTGCCTTACCTTTAAGGTATGCTTGTTCATGAATGTCTGTGATACTCAGTAATTCTGCATTTTGCTGCTGACAGCTCTTCCTGGCTTGGTGCCATGTGAGAGCTGAATCAGAATTTATTTGGTAGTGAACGTTTGTTGACAGATCTGTAGTCCATGTGCTATCTTTATCTGTGGAAAGAATAATAACAGAGGCCACAGTAACCTGCCAACAGAAAACTGAGTTGCAGGTTCTGGTTCTGTGTGGGAGGTTCTCACACATCTCCTTAAATTTCACCTGGGCTGTTCTTTCAAGACTGAAAATACTACAAGCAGATGGGGAAAGACAAAATTAAGGCTGGTAAGATGACAGGTGAAGCTGGCCTATGTTGCCTCCTGTTCCATGAAGAGAGACAAGTCAGGAATTATCACAAAGAAAGTGATTGCATAGGAAAATACAGTGCATGGAGTGCTTGGGAGAAGTCCCAGGTGAAAAATTTAAAAAGATGTGCAACATCTCTTTGTCTTTCTGGACAGCAGCTCCCACTGAGAGCTGTAAGAACTATCTCTAGACCTGAATTCAGCATCCACAAAGTTCTTAGATAAATCTCATCTCCTTTCAAAGGGCCTCTGGGTGTGTCTGTCACACAGCAATGGTGCTGAGCAGCACCATGCTCCTCCTCCAATTACCTTTGCATCTTTGATTTGTTGAAGATGTCTACATGCTCAATCAAGCACAACAAAAAACTGTATCAGGTATTTGATCTTTCCCAAAAGACAGTACAAAGATGAATTTTTAAAATTAACTGAATGCTGGGACAAGCTTTCAAAAACTCTGAAAATTATTCAATAACCCTATGTCACACACCTTCAGGGCTCAGTGTGTGAGGTATTTTTGCAGGAAACTGGAAAACATAGTTGACTAGGGATGCGTGCCACACTGAAATTCCACTTTAAATCAAGTAGAGTGAAGGGGCATTCTAATTTAAAAAAGACAACTCTGAACAGGAGCCATGGGGAGAAAGATGAGGTGTGTCAGGTGGAGATTTCAACATCATGAATGCAAAGCTCTCCAGGCCATAAAGGGAGATAGAGGGTGAAGTGACCACAGATGCAGAAGAAAGTGATTGAAATTGCAGAGAAATGTCAGGCAGATGTCAAAGCGGTGGAAAGGCTGCTTTCTGGACAATATGAACAGGGCTTAAAAGCATGAATAAAAGGACACATTCCACATTAGCAATAAAATATATTCACATGAGAAGCATGCAGATTAAAACATTAACTTCAACATCAATCTTCTTCAGTGCTCATTTTTGTGCCCACGTTCATCACAACAGGAGACCTCAGAGAAGGGTTGTACAAGGATGGCAGCAGACATTCCGGCTGGGAAGCAGTAAGGAACTCACAATTATTGTGCTGCTCAGCAACAGCCCCACAGTTGTTGGGAACTGAATGCTGTTTTACTCTTCAATCACTCTCTTCACATCTTTGTGCAACATTTTTGTTCAACATGCTATTTTCTTGCATGGTGAGCTGCAGCATGTGGCAATGCATTGTATAAATATACATTGTATAAAATACATTCTTGTAAACTATGAGCTGTTATTTTAAAGATAATCCTATTCTGCTCATGCTAGTTATCCAGTGGCACACTGAGGGGAGCTGGGAGGGAGCAGGCAGCTCACCTCTGGACGGGCAAAACCCGTACCGCTGGTCCGTGTCGTAGTCGGCAGTGGTCGCGCACCAGAGCCAGCCGTCGGCGCAGCCCGCGGCCGTGCACTGCGCCCACCACTGCTGCCTGTACAGGAAAGGGAACACACACGGAGCCCCAAAAGCATTTCCCAGCAGTGTGAAGGTCTCTGAGAAGACAAGATGAGAACATGAATAGAAAAAGTAACAAATGAAGGTAAACTAGGGAAAAAGTAAGGTCTGTGGCAAGATCGCATCTTAAAGTGCTTTCCATGGTTCCTGTCCCATAATAATTAAAAAATTGTTTCAGCACTTTTTCAGACTCCTGCTGCTGATATATGTTTTAGAGCATTGCTATTCTGATGTAAAGTAATATATCATAGATGAGGTCTATAATTAAATTTCTGACCAAGTTGCTTTTATAATCTTAACAAGGCTCCAGAGCTCTACCCTAAAATACTTCTATTTCAAACAGTGTTAAGATTCTTATAACATGTGCAAGAGCAGGAACTAAAATTTATAAGCCTTGATTCCTGGAAAAAAAGTAAAGATATAGTAGACTGTCTTTGGTTTTATTCCAGTGACCATTTAAGTATCTCATACAGTGAAGCAGCTTCCCACATGCAAAGCTAAGAGTTGTGTTCAAATATCCTGTGAGGTGGCTTTTAGAGCATTCATCCCGGATGTGGGAAAGCCATTCAGAACAATCAGACTTCAGCTAATCAAAAAAGGTAATTTCACTGGTGACTATTCCATGACCATCCTCATCTGCTGAGTCAAAAAGCCACACTTCCTCCACCTAAATCGGTACTTTCAGACCTTTCTCAGCTCACCCATATTGTGCTTTATTCATGGGGATGTAAATTTCATATCCCTGTGACTGTCTAAGAAACTTATCAGTGTTTAAGTGCTATTTTAATAGTGCAGTAACACAGTATGGTGAGCAATAGTGACTTTAGAGAATACTTTTACACAGTATGAGAATATGTGTATACATATTCACTAATAATATGTATTTATAGAATATACAGAGAGTACAGGTAATATTTACAGTACTTGAAAAACTAATGTACTATAATATATAGAATAAAAAAGTGTGTGTGTATAATACATGCATGGACAAAAATATAACATTAAATTCAAGGTTAAGTACATCAGTACATGAATATTCTAAAACTCTGGTGGTCACTGAAGGAATTAGAATAGCCAGAGCCAAAGATCCTAAACACTCTAACACTGACAAAGAAATTAATGCAAAGGATGAAAGAATCAATTTTCTGTACCTTCATATCCCTGAGAACATAAAACATCCATGCTCCCATACATATTCCATTTACTCTTTGCACTCAGCTCCTTCTTTAACAAAATGTTATCGTGCTCTTCCTTGCCAGGACTGAAAAATAAATCTTCTCCTCGTATCGCAAGGAGGCTTTCATTTCTGCATTCCCACCACTGGAGCTCACTTTTTTGATTACAGGGATACAGGGTGACCATGGCCTGATCCTTCTTCAGTGGCACCCCCAGGCATAGCTTCAGTTTCACACTCATAAGCTGATGATCTGTAATCCACCTGAATTTTTGTGATTCATTGTCTTCATTGCAAGTGGCAGTTCTAACTGACTGTGCAATAGATGCCTCAAGACAGAGCCTGTTGACTTTATTATATAGTAAAAATGTTTTTATGTCTGTAAAACAAAATAACACATATCAAACAGTTAATATAGAATATATGTATAGTGGAGAAGCGATATGATTCTGCTTCCTGTTCACATGAGCAAGTCATTCCATTCATATCAGATAAAAACATTGTATTTTTTTCAACAGGGTCCAGAGCAATACCAATACTAGTGATTAAAAAAAAGTAGACAATAGAAAACGTATCTCATATTTATATGTCACCATACTGTGGATCAGTGGTGGGCAGCAGCAGCAAGTGAGCTGAGCACAGCTTCTTGGATGGTTTTAGGTCAGTGAATTCTGAACACTGCTGTTACCATTACCTTGTTCCATCCAGCCTATCCTCAGATGCATGGCTCTGTAGACCTCTGACCTCTATGAAGTTTTATCACCCCTCTAGATCTTAAAGGCCTCCTAGTGGGTACACAGGCATCTTTGCTGAGCCACTTGCCTCTCATCCCCTAAATCCACCTTTCCTTTCCTTTCCTTTCTTTTCCTTTCCTTTCCTTTCCTTTCCTTTCCTTTCCTTTCCTTTCCTTTCCTTTCCTTTCCTTTCCTTTCCGTCATATAAATGTGAGTGACCAGTCTGGGCTTCTCAGCCTTGCTGAATACAAGATCTGCCATCCTCTACTATGAGCCATTGTCTATAAAACCAGGAATGACTTTGGGAAGCCAATCACACTCTGAGAAAGTAGCAAGGACTGAGGAGTAATAGCATCTGACACATGCCAGTGTTTAAAGTCTGGTGGAAGTTAGAAGGTACACCTGCACCAGAAATTTAGTCCCTAGCTCTCCAGGCAGTTTGTTGGATCATGCCTGAAGTGTTGGTTTCAAGGTAAGGTAGAAGTAGGGGAGCAAATTTCAGTCCTGCAATGAAATTTTTAGCAGCTTTGAACCATGCCTATGAATTAGCTCTGCTGCCTTGTCTTGTACTTTGCATTTCTTGCCAAAGCTTGTGGGATTCATAACCAGTTTTGGTCCCTGATATGTCTTGAGCAGTGGGTGTCATATTTAATGAAAGTGTATTTAAGAGGTTAAAGATAATTCCCTAAAAACTTGCAAAAATTTGAAATCAATGCAACTGATAATATACAGTACACTGAAAATAATTATTCTGGTCCACAGGGAGATCATGGTGATTTTAAAAATGCCATATACTCTGAGGCTATCTGTGACAATCCTCAAGAGTTAGAAAGGTAAAAGGATTTAACCTTAATCATTCAGGTCTGCAGAAGCCACCTGTTTGATACAAGAGAAGTAAAGCTAAAGAGATAGCAGTAGTGTTGTACACTGCAATTCCACAAGAGATTTCCTAAATTTAACACCATTTTATCTACAAAAAAAAAGTAAAAAAATTCTTCTATCCACTTTATCAATGCCAGTGAATTCAATGTGCCTGTTCAAAACAATGAATAAATCCCCATCTACAGCCATCATCTGTGAATATCTTAATGTCCTACCAATATTTCCACATTTCACCACTCCTGGAGATTTTCCCTGCCTGAATTTGCAACCATTACAATTTGCAACAATTAACCAACAGCTCAAAAATCAGAATACAGAAGTAAAGAATTAAATAAATTTCTAAAAAGTCTTTTAAGTGTATGTCATTATTAGGTCTGATCTCCTGGGATTATTGAAATTATTGTACCACTATATATGAATAAAGCCATTAAGAACTGACTCTCCAGCTCCTTCTCTGTTTCATTTCTTCTGTGAGATCGTTCCCCCGCCTCTTGCCTGCCATTAAGAGGTTCCCCATCCCCAAACTATTAATGTACATATTGGCTGTACCACAGAACCACAATCACCCAGAAAAACCAGAGGAGTGGAAGCACTTTCATAAGAACCTTCACAGGAAGCAAGCAGGAGGCACTTACCCGCCAGCTGCAAAGAATTGTGAACAAGAGAGAGAAGAAGCAAGAGCTCAGAGAACATAACTATAAATGCTGTTTCCTTTTCTTCTTTTCAGCAAAACCTGGATGGTGAGAGTTGCTGGTGATAAAGTCCTGCTGAAGAGAGGACAGCGGCTGGTCCTCCTCAGTTTTGCAGGCTGGATGGCTGGGTAAAAACTCTGAGTGCTAAATAAGGAAACATTCAGTCACATGCCACATTTATAAAAAAACAAGACCACGTGGCACAAATTTTACCCTCAAAAAAGGATGACTTCTCACTGAGGGTAAACCATGCTTCCTTGGAAAAGCAGGTGGTCAGAAGTTTATATCACACTACATTCCCACTGTCTCTGCTGAGGAGACATGTGGAGCTTGTGGGATCAAATCAACAGCAAAATAAAGACAGAAATTCAGCCTTAGCTTTTAAATCTTACATCTTTACCTATACAGAAAATAAAAAGTTTAGCAGCAAAACACAGAAGTCTCATATTTTCATCTGTGAGACAAGACAGAAGTGAATTTTAGAAGATTTAAGTGAAATTCATTCTGCAGGACATTAGAAAAATATCTGCCCTTGTACAGGAGTTTGTCATTATCCAACATTTCTACAAAAACACAACTGGAAAACTATGTGAAAAATGACTTATTGGAAAATCAATGCTTCTTTTTCTTATGAAGTAAGTAATTCTTGTTTGAGACCTATACCAAAAGTCAGTCATAATTTCAGGAAATGCTGCATATTTTTTTTTTTACCCAGATCAAGATCCTACCCAGTGCTTTGGTTTCCAAACTTAAAGATGGAAACTTGAGAAAAACAGCACTCTCAATACTCCATTCCCAGCCACTGTAGTCTGCCCCTATAACTGTGTAAAGGCCTGATTTTATCACAGCAAAATTTTAAAATGGAAATATTTTGGTTTTTTTTAGGAAAACCTCTAAATGGAAAAGAACCCAGTCTGTGATGTAAAAATATAATTTGAAGTGTAGTAACATATTGATTGGCACTTGTAGCAAAAATATGATATCAAGAAAATTTATCTTCTCCTGTTTTTAAGCCAAGATGACTGCATTTCCCAAATAAAGGATTTGATCCCGCTTATCTGTTCAGCAGAAAAACAATGCAAGGAATGGGGTTAATTCCCTAAAAAAAATTATGGGGTTAAATTAAAAGGAAAAAATTGAACAATGAAATAAGAAATTACAAGAAAATATTAGGTGCAGATGTTAGGTCAAAGTTAACTGAATTTTCTTTTTCAGATGATGGCAAAATGTAGTAACAATAAGGATAAAGTCAACTGCCTCTTTTGGAAAATACATTTTTTCCAAAAAAATTTTTTAATTTTTTTTTTTTTTAATCTTACACCAAAGAACTTGCCTAGAAAGAGCAAGTTTTCGTTGTCCTTAAGCTGTCTGCCTTATGCTGACAGTATTTCCTTTCAGCATGTGACATATTTATATAAAAGAGACATTGTCATTTATATTGACAGGAAATTTAACAGCCTTGTTTTATCCTGGAGCCTCTACAACATGAGGCCAAGAAGAATTCCATTTTCTTCTCAGTTAGACATTTTGAAATAACAAAGAAATAAAAAGTAAAGGATTCATTTTCTTCAGCCTCCTCTGCACCTAAAGCCACACCAGAGCCAACTCCAGCCTGGTACTAAAGCAAACATTGGTTTCCCTTCAGCCTGGTTTCAGACAGGTCTTAGGGCTAAAAATCTGAACAATTGCACTGCATCCTTGATACACCAAACACACCTGGTGTGCTTGCACCTCTCTTCCAACATCCAGTACTGTGTTTTTCGGCTTGCTGTGCTGATCCTGCAAAGGGGTACTTGCTCAAGGCTGCTGAAATCCTGGAGGACAGACTCCAAGGAAGAGCAAAGTTAGAACAGCCAACTTCACAAAGTCTCTTGCACCTGACACATACCCCAGCGAGCACCAGGTAGGAGGTGGCACTGCCTTCTTGTTCCTTTGCACTTGTGAAATCTGGCAATGTCAGGCACCTACCCCTAACCACTGCTCAAAGGTGAATCTCAGTGTGAGCTGCATCCAGCCATGAAGTGCAGGTTGGCCAGTCCCAATCTGAAAAGTCAGAAATTGGGCTAACAACAAAGTTGTACTCCTCAGCATGAATTTAGACAGTTCTCTGTTCAAATTCAATTGTTATGTCAACATCCCAAACACTCATCTCTTATAGAAAGTACTGGTAGCTTAAAAGTTAAGGATTCCCTGGAGTCCCACCAAGTTCATTAAACTTTTACTATCTCTAAGATTAAGGGGAAAAGCACAATCTCAACAGCACCTTATTCCCACCTGTCTGATGGGTCTGAACGGATAGGAAGTGGGAGGTAACATGCCCTGGTGGCTTTGCAGGTGACAATTTGCCAGTCACTGATGTTAGGTGTTCACAGACTGCTTCAGTGACATAGAAAGACCCATACAGTGCTTTGGGATCCCTTCCAAGCAAAGATCTGCTCTGATGAAAAAGCAGATATGGGCAGGGTAAGCATGCCCCATGCAGCAGCTACAGCACAGTCCCATGCAACTCCTGCACTCCTGCATTCCTGCACTCCTGCACCTGCAGACCAGCCTCAGCCATGGGGGATAATTGCAAGGTCATTGTTCTCATGGGTTATGGCATTAATTTGTCTTGCTTTGCCAAATTTCATTGAATAGTTTGATGATCCTGCTGTTTTTCTGGTCAAGTTCTAGCAAGGGGGATGAGTACTCTTTGCCATAATCCCTCATAACCCTCATTCAGGCTGATAAAGGCAACAGTTTAAAGTTGTTCTGACAAGGTCAGACAAACGAAATCCATACAGATTAAATTAAGAACTAATTTAGGGAAATAAACCATAAGAGTGAAAGTACTGTGGCTATTGCATTAATTTGCTTGCATTCTGTACATATGTAGTGCCAGCAACCACAAGGCATGTAGTAATTAAACAGAAATATTTTTATTTTTCACCATCCTACTCTAATTTCATTGGTAATAGGCTAAACAAATTTCTCCAAGCAGAATCTATTTTGCCTGTGAAAGTAAATGGTGAGTAATGTCTACCTGTTCTTATCTCAACCCAGGAGCTTTTTGTGATACAAGTGTCAATAATGTTAACTTGAGAAAGAACAGCAAAAAAGTCATCTTTGCCTTATGGGCTTATATTCAGATTGAAGTTTTTAAAAAAATCATATAGCAGTGATAAATCATTACTGTAATCTCCTGGAAAGTATGCAAGTTGCATAACATCTAGGACTGTTACACATGTTTAAAAATATTTAACAATAAATATAATTTTCCTGATGTTTGGAGAATTGTGGATCACATAATTCAATTAAAAGATCATGAAAAATACTACTGACAACCGGGGCCACATTTAAGGGATAGAAGAATCCCCCACCTAGGGCACTGCACCCAAGGGTGCATGTCACAGCTGCAGCTGTTGCATGGGCCTTCCTGATGACACAAGCATCTCCTCCATACTTTGGCTGAGGCACAGCAGACAAACTGCTGTTCCATGAGTGCTGGTTTGCAGATACACTCATCAACCTTTTGTACTACCCTTTAACTGCTTCTCGTTAACTGAGCCTCAGCAATCACTGGAAATAATCAACGTGCACTTTTAGACTATTGTTTAAATAGTGGTGAGTGGAGGAAAAAAATAATTAGTCCAGATATACTTCCTGGATACCAGTATATAGTTTTTAAAATAACTGGGAAAATGCCTGTTCTTTATATTATCTCTATGATTAGTCCTTGTTTTCTTCCTTTTTCTTTATCACTATTTCCTTTATTATTAAAAAAAAAATTATACCACTTTCCCATGGGCAAACACTTCAAGAGCATCTGGACAATGCTTTTAGTCATATAGTTCAGTGTCCTGTGAAGGTACAGGGAATTGTCCTTGATGATCCTTATGAGTCCTTTCCAACTGAAGGTATTCTATGATTCTGTGATATTTTTTAAAGATTTTAAATCCTTTTCTTTTTGTAAAATTCCCTACCTAATTTAAATGACAAATTTTACTTGAATACCTTAGAGAAACATCTTGAATCAAGAAAGTTGGCAGAAAAATGCATTTAAAAAATTTTTTTCACCCACTGCTTGTGGATTGGTGAGCTCCAGAACATGATTTTAAATATGGGTAAAAGGGCGTGTGAAAAATCCTGCATCTGAAAAATGTCCTAATGTCCAATAGAGATTTGTGGCCTGACCTGTCTCTTAGTCTCTGTGGGGGCAGAGGCTGAAGTTCTTTGCATCTACTGGGAAAGAAGACACTGGAGTTCTTCCCCTCCTCACAAACCTTCCAAATACAATTGTATCAAACCTATTTTCTGAAAGAGGAAGGAAATTTCATAATTAACAGCACAGAAGGAGATAGAGAGAGCAGACATCCACATGGACTGTTACCAAGAGAATATCTTAGCTGCAAATCTATAAAAAGTCCTGTAGGGCTTAGTTTCTTTCTTTTTTTTTTCTTTCTTTTTCATGGTAATTTGTACCCACTGGTTCAAGTAAAGCAGCAAAAGAAGTTCCGTAAATACCTGAAGGGGCTGGCTTTAATCTGAAATAGTTTCCAGATTTCTTTGTTGTAGAGGGCATCTAAATCTCTCACAGCTCTTCCACTCTGAGCATTGTGATATCACTGCAGTGCATTTTCTTTTTTTTTACTTCCTTTTGTTGTTCTTCAGATATAAGACCTTGCATCGTGGTACACTGCACTAAAAACTGCTAGGATGATATGAATTGCCTCAAAAAAGCTAGTGAGCCTTGGACAAAGCTTCAAATTCAAGTCAGAGCCAGGTCCCAACAAAAGGACTGTCCAAGGCCACATTCTCTGCAGCCAGTGCCAGTCACTACTTTTCTGTAAATATTCGTCTAAGTAGGCATATCATCCGTCAAAGTAGATTTTTTTGGCTGCTGTTCAGATCACTGCATGTACAGAGTACTCTTAATTTAGTTGATTTTCCATATTATGAAGCCAACGTGCATTTAAAATGAGTTGGGGCTCTTGCCCACATTTTCAATAATCTCACATTTTTACTTGGCAGCATCATAGTCTATCGCACTTAAGTCTGCTCTGGGAAGCTTCAGTGCAGAAGACACTTCTCAATTTACATGAGGCAGTGTTTCTGCATTCATGAGCTTAATGCTTCCTGCCAAAACATAACATGCACTCTTTAAAGCCTGCTCTTCATTCCATATGAAGCATTTTGTCAGACATTTCATTAGGAGGCATGCAGACAATGGAAGCTGAGGAAATATTTGCAAGATCATTTCCTATGCCAGGAGCATTGTTTAGTTTACACAAATTGTGCTCAACTCTGCATAAAAAACCAGGATAGATTAAGGATGAAAACCTAATGTGATGCTTGGCCTGCAAGACAACCCCATAATTTTTTAAAATCAGATGAATTTGATTATTTTTAAGTCTTATAGACAAGCTGTAATACTTGGGGGAAATTGCAATTCTCAATAAACACTTGGGGAAGCTAGGCAAGGTTTCTATCAAAACACCAAGGAAGACATTTATAAGACAGGCAGACTAACCTGAATTCCTGAAAAAGTAATAGAAAAAGCAGTACTATTTGCCAGTCAAGAGACGATGACTAGATAATAAGGAATCATAGTCCTAAAAAAGAACAGTAACAGTAGCTTATGTTGAATTGGTAGGTGAACTGACAAGGGTTTTATGGAAGATTTGATGCTATTCTGTATGTTAACAGCTCAAATAATGGGAAAGTGTACTTAAATAATTTAAGCTTTGTTTCATGGTTTAAGCCCAGATAGTAACTAAGTACCCTTAATTAATTTAAATTAAGTAGTACTCAGGAAAAGACAATAATATTGCAGGGCTGTCTACTCAGTAAATTGTCACTATTGTATTAAGGCCAGCAGGAATAATGACAGGAGACTCTAGCTTTTCAGCAGGTGAGAGCAAACTTTACTTTTCCAAGTCCTCTTTTTATAGACAGTTCCGTAAGGATAAACCCTATTGCTTAACAAACCAATACAAAACCATCATTGGACAATTAAAAACAACACCTCTTGACCATTGCCTAGCAAGTAAACAACAGGAAACAAACAACAGTAATTGAGTGTAGGCACACATCCTTTACCCATGACAGTGAACACCTCCTCAAAGAGATTTCTAGGTCCAGTTTGGCATGTCCAGCATTCCAGGGACCGTTCCCATGAAGCAGGCTGACCACAGCCTTTTCCAGCCTGTTCTGGAGCAACCAAGAAATTATTACTGGGCCACTATAGCCCAGCTGTCCTAGCTGACACTGGTTTTGGATTTTTTCAGTTTCCTATTTTGATTATGTATGTGATTATATAATCCTATTCACAGGATATATTAAGTTCTAAGACCCTATTAGTAAAGCTACATATATTTTGAAATTCATGTTGTTTTATAAGCATCCCTCTTTGTTGTTACACAAACAAAACAAAAATCTGTATTAAATTCTTGGTAGAAACTGTATTTGACAATGGTGTCAAAAGATTTGTGGTACCCTGATGACAAGCCTAGCACTCACCCATGCCCTGAGCAATCTGGCTGTGATGCCAGGCAAAGCTTCACTGCCAGGCTGCTCTGAGCAAAATGTCTCACAGCAACTAGGGAATTTGGACTTGCACATCTGTAGTCTTGTTAAGGACTCCACTCAGTGGTAAATAAAAGATGTTGCATCTCTGAAGTGCAGCAGCACGTCAGGGAAGCTGCTTGGGGGTCCACATGCCACAGCCACTGACTCAAGCTGGCTGGGGATCACCTCACTCCTGTCTGCAACCAGAGCCTTGTGCCCAGGCTGATCTGCTTCAAAGAGCAAGAAAGGTGCCAGAGATCCTTGTGGGCTGAGCTTGCACCTGCTCTGCCTCTGAAGAAGCTGGGAATGTTCATGACTGATCTCGTGGGCACCTCAGAGCTACAGCATAATCACTCACTGACTAATGAAGAGCAGACAGACAGCTTTCCCTGAACACAGTAGAAATCATGAGAGCATTTCAAAGCACAGAGCAAGGAATTCCTTTCTTTCACTACAATCTCTGTCCCTATTCCAACAACTGTAGGACTTTCCCTAAAGAACTACCAGTGATACAGGACTTTTAGGTTGTCTACAGACTAAATCACAAAATAGGCTTGCTCTTCCAAATTTCTTTCATTCTTACTCTTTATCAGTAACTGTAATAGTCACACCAGCATGAATTTGGATTTTCATTTCAGACATTTTTACATACAAAAATGTATGTGAACTATTTTCACCACTGTTTAGAAGATGTCCAGTCCTGCACTTTCTGGGCACATATACTTCCTGATGAAGTCCAAATAGTGGGGCACAGAGTGGCAGCAGGAAGCATCCAAAGACTAAAATACAGAATGAACTTCATAAAGAACATATAAAGAATATACAGTAACTGGCTTGAGAAATTAAATGCAAAATTGAAAATTCCAAAGTAAGGAAAGTCTGATCAGAGAAAATTTATTTTAATGAAAGTAAAAGATACGCACACAGAGCTATCATTGCTCTTCATGAAAAGGACTGAATCTACATTTTAGTCCTCTGAACTAAATCATAATAGTAGTCTACCACTAGGCTATTTACGAAAAAAGATGTGTATTTTTCTTCAGAGATGTTTCTTTTAAAAGTCATCTATTGAAAAACTGAGTCAAGCTGTGTTGGCATGAGAACAAGAGTAGAATGTCATGTTATGTAGAACGCACTAAATGTGAGAACAGGCAGAAACCATTTACAAAATTCACTCTGAATGACAATTTAGTTGTCTGAACTATCAAACACCATATGAATAATTGAGGAAAAAAACCTTATGAATATTTGGAGTTATAAGAAAATACTAAACTTCTGAAATTAATTGAAATTATTATAGTAGACAATACAGTTTTTGTCGAATTATAAAATTGCACAAGAAGCAACGGAAAATTGTTAAAGGAAGAAAACTCATAGACTGTGGTTTTCTCTTGTGATTCTTTAGGTGAATACATATGGCTTTCAAGCAAAATTTAAAGATTTCCTTCCTTTTTATCTTGCTTCCTCATTTGTTTAAAATCCCTTCCCAATTTGTGTCACTATGCTAAGTTTCTATATCGTTGAATTTCACATATTCAGTTAAATAACTATAATGTAGCCATTTCTTTGTGGCATAATCAATTCCTTTTCGTTTGTAATCCCACTAAGAATGGACAGTTCCACCGTTATGTGTGCTAAATGAACCTGCTTTGGCAAATAAACAGTCAAGGAGATAAATGACCTCTTCTTTTCCAGAGCTTTTAATCTTTGTAATATATGGAGATTGCATATTTCTAATTTCCCACTTCCTGTTAAAATTTTGTTGCAAACAGATTTAACTCTGAATAGATCCTAAATTTTGTGCACTTTAAAATGTATCATTAAGCCAACGTACACAACAAATGGTGCCCCTGATGGAAGCTTACTTTCAAAAGCAGCTTGGCAAGCATGACCATCTTGTGTGGTAGCTCTGAAATGACAAGCACTATTACTAGGAGAAAAGGCTGATCAGAATTAAAATATATATTTTTTTTTTCTTGAAACATGGGGTGGAGAAATCCTTGACCAGATGGGAGATGTGTAATCAAGCCTCAGTTTTACTATTCGATTTGCCCTTTGACAGATTATTCACTCCCCTCATTCCCCTCACTAATTACAGGCCAATTTACCTTTCTTTTGCCTTTTGTTCTAGCTTCCCAACACCCACTGAGAGCGAATCCCAAGGGGGAAAATCCAGCAGGTTGAAATATCAGCACCTTTCTTCAAATGGAACGTGTTCCAGAGGGAATGAACACCAGGGGGTGTTTGTTCTCTAACAAGTTGTTTAAAAACAAATGTCTCCTCTTTTCACAGTATCTGCAGAGAAAGTGCTTGCTGTAAGCTTTCTCTCAGTGGCTTCTTGGGTTGCAAAACAATCCAGGCAGTTCCTCTGTAGCACTCTAGCAAAAACCTCTTCCTTTCCATTGCCCCAGAGGCTTCCCTACAGGTCCACTTTCTGTTCCTCTTTGGAAAACCCCGGGTTCCCTCCCATCCTCTTCACTCTAGCATGATGCTCTGCAGCATCAGCCCCACCCTTTTCACACTCACCACTCTCAGGAAAGAAACCATCTCCTCATCTTTCTAGATGTCTCTGCCCTGTGAAAGACATCACCAGTCAGGGCAAGGTGGAGAGGCAACCCAGCTTCATCCCTGATCCAGCTGTGGCCTTTCCAAAGAACACAAGAATACCCAGGCAAATGGGGGCAAACATACAAATATCTTACATGCTCCAGCCCTTCCCCATCCACACACACCCCCTTTCCTGGTCTGAACAACGTCCTGAGGCTACAGTTCACTTTAGGTACATCAGCATTTTCTTGATTTTCATATGCAAAGTATATTCAACCCTCTATTCTTCCCCCACAACGAGTCATATCCTCCTGCATTTCTCCCTGCAGCATCTGCATTTCCCAGACCTCTGCTTTGCCATGCTCAGTTTTGCCTGTTTCTCTTTGGAATTGTCAGCACTTCTGGCTCAATTCAAACTCCTTCATTTCTACTTTGACCTTTCCATTCAATTTCTTTTGTTTGGACACAAACAAATTTTGGTTTTGAGGTTTTACCAACCTCAGTCAATGTTTCTCACTGCACAAACCATCATTCCTCCAATTACTGAACATTATTCCCTCCTCTTTCTAGAACCTCTTTCATCATTTGCCTGCAAGTCCTCCATATATACTCCTGATTATCAACTGTAAAGCAAAATTATGTCAGTCAGTTCTAAAAGTAAGCGAGATGGATTTCATCTAGATGTCTAGATCAATAGTCTGGGTAAAAAGCCACTATAATGGCTCCACTGTACACATTCTCCAGAAATGAGAGCAAATATGTCCTCAGAGGAAGCAGAACCACTAACCACATCCTTAAAACACTAACCAAATGCTTCAAAGGATTATATCAGAGAGAGTGAATAGTGGTGCACAGCAAAACCTTGTGTCCAGAAAGCTGGATATGTCAGATAAGGACACAGCTGAGAGGAGACAAAATGAGCACTAACCCTTCCTCTGTCCGGATACAGTGACATCAAGACAACATTATGTTTATGGAGCAGTTTACACCTTTCCTATTGACCCCGGAAAGTGTGGCTTTTGCCCACTGGAAGCTGGCCCAAAGGGGCTAGCTCATTTCACAACTATCTATTCTCTTTGTATTTATAGAACTTCCTTACATTTCGCTCCAAATTACTCTTCACTTCCTTTTATCAGTCCCCTAGTTTCAGAAAATTAAATGACAAAAGTAAAGCCTTGTAGTTCAACAGTTTCTTTTTAGACTCATGTTTAGCCAGGGGCCTGAATCTAATAGATACTGATATTAGCAAATTTTCTCTGTAAACTGATATTCTTTTGGAGGAGGAGGATGTTTCATTCTTCTTTGTATATCTGTCTGCCATGCCTCTGCCATTTTCTGACCTTAGAGAAAGCTAGTCATGATTTTTTTCCATACCTTTTCCTTCCTTAAACACAGTTTTAATTCTTATAATAAGTTCGAGTAGAGAATCAATTACTTTTTCATCCATGTTATAGGCTAGGGATACAATGAAATTTGTGAGAAAAGGCAGAACATTCTCTCTAAAATACCACTCTAATATAGAAAAGGGAAGTGCAAGCAACTGAGAAAGCAGATATCAACATCTTTTCTATGTGGAGAGGCATTTTACAATTGCTATTTTGTTGCACATAAGGCCAAATCCAGAATCTATGTGGAAGCAGGACCAGCTGATAAATTGTGATACCCACATTTCTTTTCACAACAGTGTAACAAAAAAGGTTCCTAGGCCTAGTAGAAATAAATTCTGTGTCCAAGCATTTGATATCTCTTTCTTACCTCCACACAAGTAGTCTTCAAACCAGATACTGGATGTGTCTTGTCTGATGAGCATTCTTGGAGTTGGTCTTTTAGCTAGGATTTGATATGAAATAGCGGCAACAACAGCGTTCCTTCAGAAATCTAGCTGCAGAAGACTAATTTGGAATCAGAAAACCTACAGGTAACCATTAAGTTTGAGAAGAAAATCCCTCATATTAGGATGTATGGAAAACTAAAGTTTATTGTAAATTCCTACTTCACTGATAGGGAAGAAATGCAGATCATAAAGTGATTTTCTTAAAACAAGCTCTTCTGTTTGTTTGGGTTTTTCTCTAACAAACTGTTATGAATAGAATGAAGCTCTTACAATAACAACGAGCAAATAAATATTCACACTCACAGGCAATCACCAATATTGGTTGGCACAATATTCTGAAACTAATCCCAGCTGCACATTGAGTTTCAAATAGCTCTACTGGCACTACAGGGAATTCTCAGGAGCTGTCTGGAAGGTTCCTCAGAGGGTCCTACTCTTCAGCACCAGGCATCAGCCACTGCTGTCTCCGATACGGTCCGAGATATGCAATCCTCTCTTTGCTGATGTTCGTGGGCACTAGGAACCCTGTACAGACCTGGTGAACCATGGGTTCAGTTCTCACAAATGCAACAGGACTGCTAAGGCTTGTCAGTCCTTGGAAACTGACTAATTAACTTCTCATTAGGCCTATTTCCTGGGTTTGGCCTATTGTTTTCTGGTAGCCACTTCTTTCTCCAAAATTATGCATCCTGTGGAACAAATTCAGACAAGCCAGACAGAAGGGTCCTTTATGGAAGGGGTTATAAAAGTGGATTAAATCCTTTTAATCTGTTCAGTGCTGTGAGGATCTCAGCAGAAATACTTATCTGCTGGAGCAGTGTCACAAGGGCCTACATACCACAGCAGAGGGTCTAGGAGGGAACAGCAGAAAAGATGAGAGATCTGGAAGATGTAGCCAGTGAAAGGTAAAAGGAAGAGCTAGTGCTGCTATCAGCAAATATTGAGAGGAGAGATGAAAAAGAGTTATCAATGTATAACATCTGTCTCAGAAACCACTGGAGTAGAACAGCACACAAGTAGTCTTAGATTACAGCACATTCTTTAGACAATTATTAGGGTAAACCTTCAAATGTTATGGATAAAGAAGCAATGAGACAGTTTCAGAGGTTGGTAAAGACCATTTAAGAACATGCTAGACTAGGAAAAGTGGGTGCTTGTTCGTGTATAAAAGATTAAGAGTCCCATGCTTCCTTCCTCTTTTTATTGTTATGGTAAATTGTTCTGTTTAACAAGAGACACACACTTTACTTAGAATCAGCCTTTTAATTCCTGTTTAGTTAACCAACGCAGAATAAAAACTTATTTACAGGTATTTCATACACAGACAAAATATTTTAACTTAAACACAATTTAAACCTGTCAAAAGATGAAAATATCAAAAAGTATCAAATTAAATAAGGACATCCACTGCACTAAGAGCTTTGAGCCATTTGGCTGTTTGCATTTGGCATAATAGACACTCAGAAAGTGAAGATGAAAAACACCTGTACATGAGCCTGTTTTAGGGTTTATGAAGACTGAAATTATACCAGTAGACCAGAATGAGATGCAATGTCATCAGCTCCTTCATCATGGAAGTCTAGAATGAGACTCAAAGGTTTAAAATGGACTTGGACTGGGAGAATTTGGTTAGAAATTAGAAAAGAGTTTCTAAAGGTAAGTTTCATTAAGCTTTGAAAAAATGGCCTAAAGATTTAAGAAATCTACACTGGCATTGGAGATATCAAGAACACATTTTATGTAAATGTTCAAGTGTGAATTAAGTATAATTCCCCTTTCCTTCCCACCCTTTTGCAGCATCCTTTGAGATCCCTATTTGACTGTTTAAATGTTAAACCGCTACCATTCACAATACATTCCCACCTCTCATCATAGTTGATCTTTCAATGCATATGTTACAGAACTATAGCAGAAGAAGTACAATTTACACTTTGCTTTCCATCAGTCATATAAAGAGGAGCAAATTATGTTAATTCTGATATTATGGCCAACACAAAGAGTTTCTGTGGTATGTCAGTAGCAAAAAGATGTGGACCCACAGCACTGGAGCAGGGTGCCTGACTGAGGCTGGGATCAGGCCTTGCTTCAAGCAGGGATCTGCACCAGGTGAGCTTGGACATCCTGTCCAGCCTGCTCAATTCTGCCAGTCTGTGCTGGAGATCAACAGGACATTTTCAGGATACCTACAGGTCTGGATATACTTTTTGGAACATGCTAAGGACCATATTCTCACAACTGAATATGGTGAGCTCGGTTCTTGTGCCTAAAGATGATGCTGGATGTGCGCAGAGATTGGAGCTGCCTTAGTGTTGGCTGACACAACATAGCTCCAGGTCCATGTGAAAGCTCAACAACCCTCCCAGGTACTAAAGTTTGTGAGCAGATCTCTTCATCTGCCTTGCAAGTTTCCTTGTTCCTGCTAGTAGGGAAAGCAAGAAGTACCCCATGCAAAATTAAGTAGAATTTCCATAGGAGGAGAAAATTGCTTTCCTTAAGAATTCTCATATGCAAACACTTCAATTCTTTTTAAAAATCAGGCCCAAGATTACCCAGCCTGTTAAATTGATTCCTGCTCATTTTCTTCAATATTGGTCACGAGACAATTTGATTCATGCGTTCCAAGATCACCACGGTATATGGCATTGTCAAACCCAGCTGTAAACAGCTGTCGATCACGTCTTCTTTTATAGAAACAATACAATGTGAGGCCAGTGCCAGCCAGCAGAATGAAGATCAGTATAAAAATCATCCCACCTAAACCACCTGATGATGAAGCAGCAGCTTTGTTTACTGATGCTGTGGAAGACAAAACAGAAACAATTGCTACAAATGCCCAGAGACTGCTGTTGCATACAACAAATATCTCCCTAAGCAACTTAGGGAGTTAAAACTAAAGTGTTGAACAATCATAACAGCAGTTAAAATTGATGCATGCTCCAGGTAAATAATGCTAAATTTGGCTTAATCTGTTCTAAGGTGCATTATATTGTACTACATATACAACTTGTAAGGAAAAAGATAAGACATCCAGTTTGAGAGAAGTGCTCTCGTTTTGAACAGATTTAAAATAAAACATGACAGCTAAATGGGTATTTAAATGAAAGTTTCTGAAGGAAATTCCACTTGTAAATAATGAATGCCTATAAACCTATTGAAATTTCTGTTTATTTGGCTTAAAAGAAACCAACTTACCATTGTTGATGGGTGAATCATGGGTCGGCTCAACTTCAGGAACTTCCAAATTTAAAAATATGTATATTAGACAGTTTGAAAGCAACAGTTCACTGAAATAAACACTGCATACATAATTTTTATTTTGTGTTCATAGCAATTTTCAAATAATCATAGAATCATAAAATGGCTTGAGTGGGAAAAAGATTTAAATATCACCTAGTTCTAACCCCCCTGCCCTGGACAGGGACATCTTCCAGAGACCAAATTTCTCACACGTGCCTATCCAACCTGGCCTTGAACATTTCCAGGGCTGGGTATCCACAGCTTCTCTGGATAACCTGTTTCGGTTTCTCACCACCTTCACAATAAAGAATTTCCTCCTAATATATAATCTAACCTGCTTATTTTTCTTTAAAGCCTCTTATCTTGTCACTACCTGCCCATGGAAGAAGTCCTTCTCCAGCTCTCTTGTGGGCCCCCATTAGGAACTGGAAAGTGCTATAAGGACTCCCTGGACTCTTCTCTACTCCAGATTTAACAATCCCAGCTCTCCCAGCTTGTGCTCATATGGGAGGTGCTCCAGCCCTCAGACCATCTCCTAAGTCCTTCTCTGAACCAAGTTGAGTAGGCAATTTAAAAAGTAGATTATTTCAAATGGTTTAAAAATAATCCAGCTGAGTTTTTCTTGTGCTGGGGACAGTAGAGATGAAGGATGTGGATATGAAAAATATATGAAAATGTATTTTGACAAATTATGCCAAATCCTTGAAATATACTTACTAAAAGCACTCATAAAAGAAGAAAACCCCAAGACTGTCATCTCACTATACATTGTTTTGAACACTTTTTAATGTAAGGTGGATTGTGTCCAAAGTTTTTACTCTTCCACAGTGTACAGCATAACACTTCACACTAAAGAATTCCATTTTTTACACTTGCAAAAACGAAAAGCACGGTTGTACTTAGCATTGTAGCTGTATTTTTTGGTAGATTCCTTTTCTCCCTCCATTGCTTGGGGAGTATGATTCAGTTAATTGCTCACAGGACCTACTGGCTGGACCCTAAAAAGTTCACAGATGCCAACCTGCCAACATGTGAAGATCCACAGGCAGAATTGGTTCTCTCCTACATCAATTACATTTGTGTGGTAGATCTGTTTGCCAGTGTCAAATGTGACCTATTTCAAACTGTCTCTCAGCTGATGTTTGCAAGCACAGCTGGGTCTGCGCACATACAATGACCCTTGACAGCTGCATGTGTGCAGATTTACATCCTTCATGTTTTATGCAGCACTGCTGTGCACACAAGCAGGACTTGTGGCACTCTGTGACACTCAGATTTCACATCAGTTGTCATCCAAAATACCACAGGGCCACAAGTAACCATGACAATTAAAGCATACCATGTTGTTTGGTTGTCCTGGAATGTCTCACCCCACCTCTGTCAGCAGAGAAATGAATTGGACCCCACTGCCCACCCTCCCTTGGTGCTTCCCTCTTGCTCATCCAGCAGATCCCAGCACACCACCATGGTGGTTCTGTCCCCATCAGCAGCACCTACCTTCTCTCTGCAGGAGCTCAGTGAATTAGTACTGCTTCTCCTCATCTTACCTCTTGGGAGAGTATCTACCTTTCTTCTCAGCACTCTCTAATTTAATCATTTGGTCATCATCTACTGCTCCTTGCACTCTAACCATAATATCCATGAATGTTCTTTGCACTCCCAACAGAAAATATGCTCTTCCCTACCCCAGGGTCCAGTAAATGACCAGAAATCAGTGCATTTAAACTGAGGGAACAGTGACTCAGATTATTCTCCAACATTATTTCTCATCATTTTAAACATAAATTACTCTTGGATTTCATTCAGATGCACGTGCATCAGCATCAATGCATAAAGTGTACCCAGTGCCTAAAAGATTTTGCCTGATGTGTATTAACTATTTTTAAAATAATCTAATGCAGAGAAATTCAGAACTTACTTTTGGGGATTTTGCAAATAAAATTCTGGTCAACAGAGCAGTAATAGGTCCTCCAAGTTCCACTGGAGACATCCATGTCAACACAGTGTTCATCAAAAAGTACTGTAGGCTCTCCTTTCTCCCAGTTGACATATTCTACAGCACTTCTGTCCATCCATATCCATTCTCCTAAAATCAAATGTATTACCTACTGAGTGAATGAAGTGGAGAATAACTTCTAGTCTACCGGTCACACTGACATATCAGTTCAGATCTGAGATTTTTCAGTTGCATAAATTGGTCTCACTGAACACCTATTTCTAACTCTAGAGCATATTTCTCACTCTTTTAACAGCCAGAGCTTTTCAGGTGGGAGTGTCCCAGAGGCAAATGCTCACAGAGTTACCTTCGTTAGCATTCACATCTGTCAGTGATGCAAGGAAGACCTTTCCAGCTACCAGGAACCTTTAGCTGAAGCCTGAACCCAGGACTGTGCCTGGGAGCCTGAAGAAAGGCACAACACCTGTACAAGCCAGTATCAGCATCACAAGCATACAGAATGCTCATATTTTCTTTATGTGTGCATTCAAGATCAGCTAATAATTACTTTATTAGAGATGGATTAGTTAATTATCTTTGCAAATTGAATTAGCTCTCTCTGTAATCATCTCATCTGCTGATTGTCAAGCATCTCTCATCAAGTAGGAATAATAGCTATCTTTTCTCCCTCAACCTGTGCTTTTGTGGCAGCATATCCTGGTGTATCCAGCTGCCTCAGTGCCCCTTCCTCTGTCCCTCCCCAGCAGCTCCCTGCTGCCCTGCTTGCACAGCGTGGAGCACTGTGGTGCTGTTGGGACAGGTCAGGAGCAAGTCACTGTATTTGTAGTGCTCGTTTTCAGCTAGAACAAATGAATCTGGAACACCGTTGCTGCTGCTGAGAGATACAGACTTGGGCAAAAGTTGGAGCCCAACTTCTCTGGAGGTTTACCCTCAAAATCTGCCAAGAAAAACTGGATTCAGGATTACAATGATATAGAATACAGCATCAAATTTGCAATTACAGCAGTAAAAAGTTAAAAAAAATTTAAATATATTTGGATTGAAATTAAGGGTTACACCAAAAATTTATGGAAAAAACTAAAATTTGGATAAATAATTTTTTCTAGGCAGCTTGTATGAGATGCAATGCCCTATGCTGTCTAGAAATAAATTTTCGTTTAATTTAACTCATCATTCACTGACACGACAATATTTTTTTTAAAATACTACAGTGGTGAAATGTCAAGTAATTTGAGTTAAAGAAGGCAATAAGAAACATTTTTAGTCAACTACTGGAGTGCTAATCTAAAATCTTTTACAGACATACTTTGATTGCAACAAGGATAAAGAAAGCATAGACCTGTTGATGGTTTATGTTCTCCATATTTTAGCAGAAAAGCTATTAAAAATTTATTAGTTGTTTCCCCCTGATTATTTAATAAATATTTATCATATTGGTACTATTATTTAGTATGTTAGTAGTACTTAGTATTCACTCTGTTGATTTAGTGTCTATTTGCATCTCAGTATGCATTGTGAAATAAATACCATCAATATTTTTGAACAATCCTATCCAAAACTTTCTGAAGTCACTTGCAAGTGGAGACAAGTAGAGTAAGAGAAAATTCATTTCAGCCGAATCTTCTATGGAAACCAGTGAGGCACCTAAAATATCAATTAAATATTACATATAATTTCAGCAAGATTTTTCATTTTAATTATCTCAGTAAAAAAATTATTACATGCTTCATGACCAGCATTGCCATATAGTAAAAATGCTTGATAACAAATTTAAATTAGGCGTAACTTATAACTGATACACACATACACATATCGCGTATTATCATTTGGTTCTCGATTTAAAAGCCAAATGCACAAACAACCTGTAAAGTATCCTAATAGAAAAAGGGAACTTACCCATTTGAATACACATCATGGAAGCATCAGGCCAGCTTTCCTCAGAAGTGGTGTGGACATAATAACAATGCCCACGGAAGGGAATCCAAGATCTACCACGCTTCGGCTCAGGACACTTCCCAGGAAGCTGTGGTGGTTCACTGGGGATTAACTCTATTAAGAAGACAAACAGGTTTCAGTGGCGTTTCAAAATCCAGGTGAAATATGTACTGATGCACAACACATCAGTCCTACAAATATGACATTTATTCCAGGAAAAGGAATACGGGGTAGACTTAAGTGTTGAATTAAGCTTGACAAACTAGTAATAAACTGTTCTGGTTGGAGCTGGTTCTCCAGTCTGCTAAAGGAGGCTTACACCAGTCTAACTACAATTGTCTTCAACATAGCAATTTTTACCTAAAACTTGTGAAATAGAATGAGGAATGAGTCAGCATACATAAGCAATCTCGACACGACAGATCTGTGGCTCGTGTCTAGCCATTTTCTAGAAAAGTCAGTTAGAGAAGCTGTCTGTTCTTGCCCCTGTACATCATGACTCCTAATCAATGCAAAAGCAGAATTTATAGCCTTTTTATAATTATAATAATATTATAATTACCTGATTAAAGACAAAACAGCTTAAATTAGTATAAAATTTGCTGTGAATTATGGTGCAGAAATGATTAATTTCTTTTATAATTTGAAACATGTTTGAAAATTGCATGCAATATTTGGGTGCTAAAATATTTGAGCAGAAGCAACAAACAAATTGATTTGTCTCCTACATTGGCAGAAGTTTCGTAACTCAAAATATTTCAAAAGATACTTTTAAATGTAAGAATATATCATTAATATATTTATAATTAGGCTAAAGTTGTTTGACTCTCTAGTTCTTGACAAACAAGGATGCAAAAAACCACTATGGCATGTGGCATGAAATATTGCAGCTGTCTTTATGATGTGCATGTGTTGATTGGCCTGTGAAATGAAATGTCTGGAAATCACACAAGACTGGATCTGAGTTATTCCTTAAAAAAAGTAAGACTTCATCACAAGGCACACAGTGTCTATCACAATCTTTGCATATGTGGAAAACTAAATTCAAATAAAGACATTAACTCAAATTCCAGCCTCCCAAATCGCATTTTTCCTTTTCAGAACTTACCATTGGATTGCTTACAGAGAGAGAAAAATGTTTCGTTGCAAGATGCTGTTTTCCAAAAACCATCCACATCTAAATAGACACAGGCTTTGTTTTTATTTGGTTCTCCACTGCCCCAGTTAAGATACCTGCTCCTCCTTCTATCTGACCATAGGTATTGGCCACCACTCTAAAAGCAAATCACAATTATGATTATGTCCCATACAAGAATTAGATTGGAAGAATATTAAGATTACACTTGAATGTATGCAATAATCAGGAAAAATTGGGAATCATGGTTTCTTGCACAAGATTATGTCACGAAAGTGTGAGAAACTGATCCACATTCCCATTCACCGCAGCAAGTAGGGCAGTGGTCCTACAGAAGTTTGTTTAGCATGCAGCCTACATTATTCAATTCACACCATTTGTCTCATACTCTAAGTGGGCAAAGGGCCTTGAGGTAACAAATGTGAATATATGGATGAAGATTTTATTAAATAACTCCACATATACATTCAGATCAAATAAAGATTACAGAGAAACTACTGTCAACATTCCTCTAACACAGGATTCTCTAGGTATTGAGAAAGCAAGAGAAGAATCTGAGGTTTCACTGCAGAGAGAAAAACTGATGTGGCTTTCCTTGGGGCTGGACCACAGACCCCTTCCACCCATGTTAACTGCACTTGGGGTAAGTTTGTGCATGTTGCATGGACCAGCTACCAGAGATGAGCTAAGCATGCATTTTGTCAGGGGATATCATCAGTGTTTGCAGAGGATGACTGACATTAGTCACATCCACGGCTTCTGTCACCCCATCCTGTGCAGCATAGATCCTTCCTCCTGTGATCTTTGGAGGCAGACTCCCAACCTGTTCTTTGTGCCATTTCCTTTCCTGTCTGTTTTGAGACCCTTGGCCATGTTTCATTCCAGATTCCTGTCTAATCCCAGTTTTCCAGTTGTCTCACTGAGGTGCAGCTCTGGTTCTTCTCACATTAGCACCTGTGCCTTCTCTCTGACCTATGTTCCAACAAGCTCTTGCTCTACCTCTCTCCACTTTATCTCCCCCAGCTTCAGTTCCAAAAATATCCAGCTCCAATTTTTTTGTCCATGTTCTTTTTTACATGCCTCCGTTGATGTTTCCCATTTCAGACCTTTCCACTCTTAGCTGAGTTTGTTGGCAGTTTTACACAGCACACCAGCTTTAGCTCCAAAAAGATGCCTAAGGAATCTCCATTGCCAGAGCCCTGCTCTTGCCACTATTGCCCAGCACAAGGTCTTGCACAAAAACTTAAGCTCACAAAGAAATCACTGTGTTTAACCTATTTTTTTCCTGTAGTGTGCTCCACAGTGTGTCCTCAGAAACAGCGGTGCTCCACCACAGGATCATGTGGTAGACCATGGAGGACAAAGTGAGAACTTCATGACCGCTTTTACCACTGAAGCCACTCAGTGCTGCAGCTACATCCTTGGTGGCCTTTGAAGTGTGGGCTGTGACAGTTCCTGTTTACACTATGAATAAACATTTAAATGTGTAAATCCCCTCAAGATGAAGAAAGTCAGGAACACCCACAAGATTTTGACTCCTGCTACACGTGTGTGGATCTGACCAATAACTTATCTAAGGTTAAGTATGACTGTCACAAGCATTTGGTGGACTCACCACGTTGCTGTTGAGGCCAATCCATACAGGCTCCCCATACTTTAATATTTGTAACCACAGGAAAGATTCAGCATAAGGATCCAGAACACTGGCCAGTTCTGCAGACTGGTCCCTGCAGTTCTTCTCTGCTTTTTCCCAGCTCATTTTGTAGTTGATGATTTCATAGCGGTCATCACCATAATTGTTAAAGCCAAATGCTGGAATTGTGGGTTGGGAGTGCAGCAGCTTGGGGTCTGTAACATGTAAAAGAACAACCAAAAATCTAACTTTATATTGGCTCAGATTTATAATGCTGGGAGAAGATCTAGTTACTGGAATTGTCACGTAATTAAGAGAAACTGTAATAACAAAATATGTCCAAAAAAATCCCTGCAGTGATGAAAGCCACATTTTCATGTACCGTGACAAAATTTTCTAGTACTTGTCAGAATGACCTTTTAACATAGGTATCTTTGTCATCCCCAGAAACACACCCTGTAAGAACCAGACCTACACAAACCATATTGTACCAATGTAGTGCATCAAAAGGAAAAATTCCTTCTGTTTTTTCCATTATATATTGGCATTTGTTGTATTTCTAACAAGGAACAGGGTATGCTAAACACCAAGCAGAGGGATGTAACTGCTGCTGCTGAAATTGTCTGAGAAAGAATATAAAGGAAACCAAGCTGGGCAGTTTTAAAAGATAAAGAGGTTTCAATGTTTTTTAGTATAACATTAAAATTACGGTTTTGAAGATGTAAAGACAGGGCAGTCAGCCACCTGTGATTGCCAGAAATAGTAAACTACATGATGATACATAGATCTAATTTTTTTTTGTTGTTTACTGGTCTAGTCTTTGAAATAGAAAAAGTTAGGAGATCTTCTCCAAAAAAATAAATTCTGTGGTCATCTCATTAAAATGGTCCATAATGCCTGTGATATTGCCATTAATTTCAGTTAGGTTATGGCAGAATTACAGGAAAGTCACTTTTAGCATCAGTTTTAAATTACCACAATAAATCAGGTCTACCAGAAAGTGATGAAAGAACACTCACCAGAATTTTTTTGGCAGATGTAACTTTTGCTCGCTTTACATCCTTCATCTTTCCATTTCCCTGCCTGTTCAATAGGGTTCTTCATCAAAAAGACACAATCATCCTACAGGACAAATGAGATTAACAAGAAAAAAAGATGTGGATAGGTAGGAAGCATTCCTACTTCTTCCAGATGCATAGACTCATGTATCATATACAGGTACATACAGAGGAATAGTTTGAAGGTCATAAAATTCATAAACCAATGGCTAGGCACATTATACGGCAATAAGCCTCTGCAACTCAGCCCTAGGAAAGTCTTCCTGTGGATGACAGAGGGAGTTGCAAAGCTCAGCACAAAGACAGGAGGATATGTCTGGGACTATCTGGATGTACATAACCCTGTGCATGGCCTGTATGTGTGTGCATGTGTGTGGGTTCCTCCATGTGTGCCAGGTCTGGCCCACAGGTCTGTTGCTGTTTTCCTGGAAGTTCTGGGGAACTTCTCCAGTTACCTGGAGAGCTGAATTCCTCCTTCTGCTCCAGTTCAGGACTAGGAAGCAAAGTGGTCACCACAGTGCAATAATGTAGAGGTAGTTTGTCAGAAAAAGCCTTTTCTGGGAGACACCTCCCACACCCTTTCCGCTGCACTTTGGACCCTTTACCTTCCTCCTTTCCTCCCACAGCATGAGAAGAATGTGGCTTGGCCTCCTGCAGGAGGAGGAAGTAGCTGTCCCCACCTCACCTCAGTGTAACCTTATGCTACCTCCAAACTTTGTCATGTTCTCCATGCAGAACCATGACAAACACAAAAGTTGGAAAAAAAATCTCCCACACTGCTACTCTGCTTTTAGAAGGCAATGAGACTACTCAAAATCTTCATTAAGGAAAAGACATAAATACAATAGCAGCTACATACATTTTCTTCATCTACCAAAGTTGTTACGTTTAACTGACAAACAGAAATTGATACTTACCATACTATAATAACTTCGGGAACCTTTTGCCCAATTTGTATAGTCTACTGGGCTTCCATCTGTCCATAAGTATGTGTGCTCCAGATTTATGTCATTCAGTCCAATCCAAGCATCAGTTGCAGCATTTTTTAAGAGGGACATAAGGAAAGCTGAAGGGAAAAAATAAAAATTGTATAAGGAAGGAAACTGAATGCACTCTTCCCCAATGCCACAGACTTTAGAGTGCCTGGAACCAGGATGATGAGTTTTCTCTTTATAGTAAGATGCCAATCTTATGACAAAACAAAGTTAATATATATTAATAGATGTTTAACATCAGTCATCTGAAGTTAAAATTGGGAAAAAGTATTTACAGATTCAAATATGGGCAAATTTTTAATGAAACAGGAATTTATTTGTACACTCTTCTATGTTGTTCATCATCTGAGGAAGCATGGAAAATATCCTAATATATTACAGAAATTAACAAGAGTACACTAAGCCGTGGCATGTAGAAAATGAGGCCACCAAGTGTGCACTATCTTTTCTTCTTTGGTTAATTGTGACTTAATAATTTAATTTCTAAAAAGGCATAACACAAAAAAAAAAAAACAAAAAAAAACCAACCCTTACAGGAATAACACATAAAAAACAAGTACGTATGAACCAAGCATGTATGAATTCGTGGAATGCCAGATGCTGCTCTCCTTAGTTCCTGCCTCAGCTGACTTTGGACTAAAATAATCTCCTTTGTCTGCTACAGAAAGGAAGTATATACAACTACCACTGATGGAGTGAGGTAGGAGATGGTCCATGCACATCCCTCAGGACCTGAGGTAGCACATCTCCTCAGCAAACAAGAGACCTCTATCCAGCAAAATATTTGCAACATGCTGAGCAGCAAGACCAGCAGGTGTTGAGGTCAAGCAGAACAAGGGAAACAGGGGGAAGCTGGGACTCCAGCACTGGAGCCTTCTGCTGGCTGAGGATGTGTCCTTCACTGACACCCACAGCATTTGTCTCAGCAGCTAGGTGCACAGTAATTTGGGTTTGGATATTACACCTTTTGTGTGCTATTTTGGAATCATAGAATCACGGAATGACCAGAGTTGGAAGTGACTTCAGGGATTGCATATTTTCTTTAAAAAAAAAAAAAAAAAAATTGACATTTAATTGTATTACAGGCTTCTAACAAAAAAAATTAATATTTCAGCAGTACATCCTATATTAACCTCCAAAGTGTGATTTTAGTAGTTAATAAAGATACTAAAACCTGTGCAAGTGTTTTTTCCAAAGGTGCACTTTCTCATTCAACATAAATTTGTATCAATATGGAATGAATAACTGCATATGTAGCAGAAGCTCTAACATTTTTAAAATCTTTTTTACCAGGAATTACATGGCGTGTCAGTGTCAAAACATTGATACTTTATACCTTGCTCTTCCTTCTTTGATATGGTAACCAGATTTCCTCCAAGATCAATGCAGTTGTTTCGTGCACCATGCCATGTCAATGTATCATTTTCATTAAAGCCAAAGACTTTAAAACACTGAAAAAGAGAAGTGTGCCAAATCTGAATCTAGATGCTGCTTTAATTTCTGATTAAAATATCTCTGTTTGTAACAAACAAAATAAAATGCATATTTCACATAAAAGGGGAGGTTAGCTAATTTAACAGTACCTACTAGCTTGACTTTAGGTTTAAATTACAGAGAAGACCTGTACTAGAAAATGAGTATACAGCCCAATATTTTGGCATATGCTTAAAAGAATGAATATGCCAGTCCATTGATCTCGGCAGAAATTGCATTAAACCTCTGAGCACAATTCTGAGATGTGACCGTGAAAGAAATGCTGAAGAAGACCTCAGAAAACAAAAAAGGATAAGATGTTGTTACTAGAGCAAAATAGCTCATCTTCTGTTGCCCTATTTGTCAAACCAAATATGGGTCTCACAGGATAATCACAGAAAGAAAATGATTCTGACATAGTAAAGAAAGCCATGAATTTATCATTTCTTGTAATAGCATCTTATGGGGTTTAAGTCATTAGACAGCTTTGTCAGAGTCAAGCAACACGAATGTGCTACCTAAAGCATACAACTGAAAAGTTAACCAGTCAATTTGTGGAAAAATTGAGGAAAATGGAAGGTGGTCAGTAGTGGTGTATAAACACTTAGGGAACAGTCAAGGGAAGAGCCTTTGAAGCTCCTCTTCCAGGAGGTGAGGAAGGGAGAGAGATTTTAGCTTGAGAGAGCATCATGAAATGGAAGACACTGAGTTTGTGACTTTTCCTCAGGACTGAGAGAGAGAAGGAAAAGGAGGACAACATCCAGTGGATCTCAAAGAAAGGATCTCTGTCAAACTGAAATATTTTGCTCAACCAAAGGGAAGACAGACAGCTAGACAAAACAATGTTACTGAGAATTATCTTCATTACTAGGTGTATTCTAATTACTAGTATTGTAGTGTACACTGTTACTTCATACCTTTTATAGCTTCATTGATGAAAATCTACAGGTTTTTATTAAATACAGTCTCTTATCCTGAAGTTTTGTCTTTTGACAAGGCTAACAATCATTGTACATAATAAAGTCTAGGGAATCTCATAACTCGATTATTTAAAATCCTTAAGTTGTTTAGTTATAGAAAAAGGTTGATAAATTAGCTCAAGGGAAGGTGCCTTGGTGGCTTAAGAGCCATTGCACAGTAGGTAAGGGATGCATAAGTGCTCAGGCAACATGCAAGAGTCAGATAAGCCTATCACAGTAAATGAAAACAGACATTTTTGCTACTCTTTTGTGTTGCCAAAGATAGATGAGCAACTTCCTTCACGTAGAGTTGTTGTAAGATAAAGCTTTTATCTTGTATGTCTCAAGATCTCCCTCATAACTTTTGTGGTCCCAACAGAGGCTGTAATTTCTGTTTCAGGATTTGTAATTTTAAGGTCTTTAAATACACAAGATTGGAACATAATTTGTGATAATTAAAAGCCCTGCTACAACTGAAAAACTGATTCAAAGATTGTTTTTCATTCTGCTCTTTTAAAAATTCAATATTTTGACATTTCATGCTGCACCTTGTTATCAAAGAGGAGCCAGTCTTCCTCACACCCACCCTTTGGTGGTGGTGACGTGGGAGCAACAGTTGGACGAACAGTACTGTTAAGCCTTTCACAGATGAATAACTCAACACTGCCACAGTTGATATCATTCCACGTACCTGAAAGCAAATTAGAATTAAAACAAAACAAAATAAAATGCAACTGAGATTGAGATAAAAAGTATCCTTTCCTAAAGAAAAACTACTCTAGGAAGTAAAATTGGTTACAGAATTTGTATTTCTCTCTCCCAGGAACAGTAAGTAATTGTATGTTTGTTTCTTCAAAATATTCAGGTTTACAGCAAAATTTAGAATATAAATAATTAATCTAGAAACAAAGATATTTCAATATTGCAAAGCCATAGCATTGACAAAGGGAGTTTTAGTTCAAATGCTTAAATCTCTGAGATCTGTTAAGTCTCAGGAATTGCTCTGTATACAAGGCACTCAGACCTGGTTACCTTCCTACATGAGCTTTTCACAGACTTAGAGTTTTCTGATATCTTTTCTGCCTATTGGAGTGTGATTTTAGAGGATGACATTAACACCATCATCCCCATTTTACAGATCAGGGATGAATAAGAAAAATTACATACACTTCATTGGCTGCAGACAGTTACAGGTAATTACAGCAGAATTTTTCATACCTAATGTTTAATGGAGATATTGTCATTTTAATTCAGAGAGGTTAAGTACATGACTAATTTTATTTGAAAGGAGATTTCCAAAACAGGACGTAATATTTACTACCCAAAATTGTTCATATCCTTCCTTTCACTTCTAAGGGAACCTAAGAGGATCACCTCATCTATAAATTTTGAGACTAGAAATGTTTAAAAATAAAAGAGAGTTACTGATCCAAAAAAAAGACTAAGTTCTTGGCTAGTATAAACACAATTGCTTCCAGTTCTCTGCATTAATGGATATTAAAGAATATTTTATTTTAATTAAAATATTGTGTAACAGTGCTTAATAATAATCCAAGCCATGGCCAAACCCTCAGTTTTAGGAACTGCACAATTGGAACAGACAGTTAATATCTTGGAGTGGTAGGCACAAAGTGGACAGAGGTTAGAGGAGAAATAATACTGACTCTATCTGCCAATTGTTTCTGCTTACCTGATTTGTTCACTTAGAAATTTTCTTACAAAATTTCAGGTGTAATTCAATGCGTTAGCTACGTAGAGTTCAATTTTTTTAAGCACGTAAATAAAAGAAGAGACAACATTCTATTTTCCTTTGCTTTTTGCACACTGTGAAACATCAGCCTGCTCAGTATAACCCACCCAGCCTTGCCCACAGAGCCCTCCCAGGCTTAAGGCACATCCTGCAGAACAAATGTTGTTACAGCACCCACCTGTATGGGTATACATCACCACACAGTTTTCATCATAATTGGCAAAATTAGGTTCATTTGGAGCCCAGGCAACATAGTTCACTGATGTCCCATCCATCCACCTGAAAGAAGTAATTTGAGCGAATTATAATTCTAAATTGAATTAGTTAATTGCAACATGAGGCTCATTATATCCAGCTGTAAACCAGCTGTATATTGCTACAGTTAATATTTCTTGGCAAAGGAAACATTTGAGTTTTGTATTTTAAGTTTCATGTATCTTAGCTTACAAACACATGTTGTTTGTTCATGTGGAAAGGAAACTGAGACATTCCACTTGGAATTATTAAAAAAATATTGTCATATCGACTGCCTGCTTGGTTGACTCAGTCTAAAAAAATCCTCTTTGCTGGTGGTTTCAACTTCTCTTGGTCTCTAAACACCTATAGTATGCTGGAAACGCACCAGACTAGCACTCGACCTGGATTTCTGTGGAGCACAGAAACAGACACCTGAGCTTATTTTAGCAATTTCCTGGATCAAAATCAATAATATAAGATCTTGTAGGTTAAGAAAGTCTTGAACCATGTACTGGGAACCAATTGAAACCATTTTGCTAAGCATAGGTAATCTTTAATGTTATACACCTATTTGCTATTTTTCCCACTTATGCATCAATTGTTTCCTAGTTTGGTGATTCACAAATTTATATTCAAAAAGTAGCCAAGAAAAAACTGAAAAGGCCTCAGTGTGCTTGAAGGCAAGTGATGAGTCAGAAAGACTGACAATCTTCAAGCCATAACACCTCCAGGACTAGCCAATGTTTTTCCAGTTTTGGAGACTAAGTGCATGCATGTTTTTGGAAGTAAATTACAGATTAGGAATTCATCAGGATGCCTACTGCCTGAAAACCTCCTGAGTCAAATTGGAAAAACCAGTACATAATAAACCAAAAGAAAGAATATGAAGCAAATAGTGGCACTGTCATCCAACAGGGAAGAGAATGAAACTAGTGAGGGAACAAGGGAGGACAGGGAAAACAATGATTATCTGATCAGTGAATGAGATGTAGAAAGCAGAATGTCCATTATTTGAGACGACAGAGTCTGTGATTTGTGAGACTATGACAAAAGAAGGAAGGCTAAAAGGAAGAGGCTGAGACTCATTCAACCAAGCTTTGAATCCCAGAATAATGCACTAGAAAAAGGTGTGTCTGCAACACATCCAAGGCTCAAGTGGATGTTTAAAATAATTCCAGGGCATTTTGTTTCCAAGAACATTTGTAGAACAGTAAAGACTCCATGCCACATGAAGCTGTCCTGCCCTGAACTCTGAGAGGAAATCTAGAAAGGGCTTTCCAGTATTGATATTTCACCTCTAAAAACCAATTTAATCCCTCTCACTGCAGGTTTCTAGGGCTCTTTGTCTTTTATAATTTCACAATAAGTAATGCCTGCAAGAACCACCTAGAATATGCTGGAGACCTCCAACCAACTTTTTCTTTTATCTAGCAAAGAAAAGAGGATGATGCCTCACTTACTGTGATCCAACACCTCATCCTCAGAACACAAAACCAGAGTGAAGAAGCAAAAGAGGTAGAAATAGATAGTGAAAATATGATGGGAGAAGTGCTTTGCTGATGAGCAGAATCCCATTTTAAAACTTTATGTGAGGACATAAACCTGTCTACAGATTGTGTCAGTCATTGAATTTCAACTATCTCCTGGAGCCAACCACACCAAATGTGAATACCTTATAAGTCTGACAATATTTATTTGTTTTTACTTACTGGAATGTTCTGTCAAGGCTCACACTTAAGCCAATATAGAAGTTGTTCCCCCAGTCTTTATAGAAAATCTGAAAAACAAACACACAAACAAACAAATTTACTAAGCTCTAATAAAACAGATTTCAAATAAAATCAAAAAGGTTCAAAAAATGCTGTCATTTCTGTTGCACAATTGCACAGTGCAGGGAGTTGCTGGAATTATATGCCTAAATTGCAAAATGCAAAATTTTCCTCCAGTTTTCAGTATATAANNNGAGAATTAGCTCAAAGGTTGCCAGTAAATCATGGGGTTTTGTACTTAGTCATGTGGAGGAAAGAATGTAACAAAATTTGATTTTAAAAATAGGAAACTATTTCCAAAACAGTGTATCATCATCAGGCCATTCTATTCCGGTAAGAAAATATTCTAACTTAAACCTTTTGCTGCAAATATGAGATCTATTTTGACAAATAGTTTTTATTGAATTCTGTGAAAATAATAAGTTAGAAAAAAACATAATTAGTAATTGCAGCTTTCAGCTAAGCAGAGCAAAGTTTTTGAAAATTGCACCATGAGAGCATTCCTGAAAGGAAGCTGAGAATTTGTCTACATATAGCAAGTTATTAAAATAATTATTATAATAAAGCTTCTAAGTAGATAAGCCAATGAAAGGATGAAAGGTGGAACAGATTTTTTTTTTTTTT
>WEIU01007615.1:58609-70696 GCA_013389925.1 Aegithalos caudatus
CCATGAATAACCCAAAGAAAAAAAAAAAAAAAAAAAAAAAAAAAAAAAAGGAAAGTGATCTTCAGGAATACTCACTGTACCCGAGCTGTGACACTGTAAAACTGTACTCTTCAATATTATGAATGCTTGCCAGCTCTCCCTCTTCTTTTCTACAGGAAGACTGGGCTTCTTTCCATATTTTGGGTGTTCTATAAATTCTGTAGCAATGGCCTGCATAGGGCACCCATTCCCTGGGGCATTTAAAATGCTTTGAATCACCTAAAAAAAATATGTCATTAGTGAGAAGTTCTATCCAGTGTTTTATTTACATCAAATAGAAAGTTACCTGTTCTGATTTTGAATTTGAAATATTGGAGCACATACTGGAAGAGGAGAGAAGCCAAAGTCTAAGGGTACAAAGACGAAAAACCAAAATTTTCTCTCCTATTTGTGCTTGGAGGTCCCGAAAAAAAATATTTTACATGATTAAGTAAATACTGAGTAACTTGGCATGCAAATGTACAGGGCACATTTTCACATTAAATCCCTCTCAGTGAGGCTCTGGGTACAGCCATGTTTCACAGAAAAGGGCCTGCTTTTCCTGCTCAGGGACTCTATCTTGATGAATTTTGTAGCTTTTTATATTTTTTCCTCTGGAAACACCAGGTGCTCAGGAGCCGGATGGAGCTCCTACACAGCCCAAATCATATACCAGAGAGTCCAGACACAACCACATTGTACCAGAAATGTTATACCAGAAATTCCAGCTGCACAGAAACACCACACACTTTGTTCAACACTTATTACTTGGTATGAATTCAGTAGGGCCAGCACACCTTTCACTGCTTGGAAAGTTCCCATGTTTTGCACCTACAGAGCAAACTGAAGAGGGGAGGATGTGTGCCCAGAATTGGTGTGTGGTCAACTGCTTTGTCTGATGCTCCCTGGACATGGTTTGGACCTGGACAAATTGCATTCCTCTAAACAACATCCAGACACAGTCTGAAGGTTAGCAGGGTCAGAAACCTTTCCAAGTGAACTACCTGGATACAGCCAGAAATTATAGGATATGCAGGTGTCATGCATTCCCTGAGCAATACACAGTTATATCCTCATACATATTAGGGGAGGGAGGTACTGTGAAGTTGCATGCTGGGAATTCCCAGTTAAGCAACTGCATGCTCATTTCTTCATGTAGCTAAGACTTATTCTGCCTCAAGTAAAAAGGGAACTCAACAGTTCCTTGTAGATGGATAGTCTGATTTTTTTCCATTCAGAACAGAACACAAAAGGCCACAGAGAGCAGGGGAGAATGAACTCTGGGTCACAACTTTTAGCAGGACATAGATTTAGGGCATATATTGGAGCAGAGGATATTTATCAGTATTTCATTGTCTGGATAACATGGCTAAACACCTAAACCTGCTTTCTTTGGTACCCTGGGCTTTTTTCCAAATGATGAACAGCATTTAGACATCATCTTTAAAATGAGCCAGAAAACTAAATTCTTCTCAGTATTTGACCCAGGTCAACAAGTGTAAGCCTTTTGTTTTGACAATATGTTGCCTTTTCCTATATGACATCCCTACAATATTATCCTGACTGTAAATTTAGCCTTGGCTTTTGATCAGTGTACCTGAGGAGATGGTGAAAGAATCCAAGGAAGTGTTTCTCTTTTGGCAGATATATCCCAGTTTCCGATCACACAGCTGGTTTTCCCATTTGCCATTCCTACCCTGGAAGGTCCCACATATTTTTCCAGGTTCCTCAGAGGGATTTCCTTTGAAAAAGAGAAACAGAATCCTTCTGTTAACAGTGAAACTTTTCACCTCTTCATGGGAGGGAATGTGCAATACCTTTGCAGCTCCAAAGCCACTGGAGTATTATTCTTTGAGTGATAAATCCCAAGAGGTGTGACAAGGGAGCATCACTGTGATGGGGAGGGGAGAGGAGGAGAGAGAAGGGGAGAAAATTTTGGCCCAGATGTTGATCATCATTTAAGAAAAGTGCACTTACCTGGAGCCCAGTTGAGATATCTGAAAGGACTTCCCCCAGTCCACTTCCAGCCACTGTCAAGTGCATTGTAGAGACCAATCCAGAGCTTTGCATTGATGCCCAGGTCACTAGTGAGCCCTAAATTGCAAAAACAGGTTCTTAAATGCCTCTTATTTTTTAAGTTATTCAATAAAGATGGAAATATTTTAAAGCATGAGGCATATATTTTTTAGTATATGTTAGATTATTTCAATTATTTTAATACAGGCTTTTGTGAGAAAAGGACAACTCTTTTAAGAATGTCACTGAGACCTATTTTTATGAAATAAATATAAGTATCCATGTTAAAACCTTGGATCTGACTTACATTTTAAAAAGTACATTATTTTTTATACATATATTTTAGGGTATTTTTATTTTACCTAATAAATACATTTCTTCACGAAGGTCTGTGATTCTTAATAATTCTGCATTCTGCTGCTGGCAGCTTTTTCTTGCTTGGTGCCATGTCAAAAGTGACTCTGAGTTTATCTGATAGTGTGTTTCTGTCACAGGATTTGTTTTCCAAAAGTTATTGTGGGTGGTGTCTATAAAAGATGATACCAGAAATTTGACAAGATAATCATGTTTATTAACTCAGAAAATACAATCTTTGCTGCAGACTAATCCTATATAACTGTCTGATTTGATAATTTTTACATATCTTTTATCTCACATAAATATACTTTGTCCATTCAGTATTAAAAATATTTCAATTATTTCAAGCTATTATTTATCCTTATAAACCTAATTTTTCTATGTTGACCATATACCTTTTTATTTATGCAACTTATCTACTTCTCTCTTATTTTAGTCCACATTAACACACTCACTGATATATTCTACCTCTATAAGTATTTCTTTCTTCACCATATAGATGTTTTGGTCTCCACACCCATTTCTTTCCTTCAGATCCCTCTTATGCCCTTCCAGACCACCCAATATAACAGAAATTACCATGTCCACACAATCACATGTGAAGTGGGGATGAAGGGGCAGGGAATTTGTGTATGGAAGCACTGGAGCACTGAAGGCAGGTGCTTGCCCTGCAGCCTTCCCTTCTCTAAAGCCCCTCTGTTCTCTCCTGCATCCTATAATACACAACAGTCTCCTGATACATCTCATCTACCTCATCCACTGCACTCCCTTTTGTCTTGAAACCCAGTCCTAGGGGTTTCCTCTTCCTTTATCCATCAGTCCCAGTCACCACCCCCAGAAAAGTCCCTGTAAGTACTGGTCTTGGGGACACTGCAGGACAGTGAGGGTGAAGAGCAGATGCCTCGTTTCCTTGTTGCACAGCTCACCAGGAGATGCAGAATTCAGCTCACTGGCTGAATTCTACTTCCACATCCCAAGAGCATTTTGACCATGACAGCAGATGACACTTCTGCTTAAGAGCTTTCCTGAGATTTTTATAAATAAATTACCTTTTAGTGGGCAGTTTCCAAACAAGTGGTCTTTATCAAAATCTGAAGAAGTTGCACACCAGAGAGAGCGTGCATCATCCCTCCGAGGGATGCATTCAGCATACCATTTCCCCCGGAGCTTAAAAGGGAACACGCAGGGTGCACCAAAGGCATTTCCTCCCAGGGTGTAGATATCTGTGGGGAAAAGCAGAGATCAACACTTAACAGTCAGCTGGCACCAAGATGCTCACCACAGTGACACTCCTAGCTGGTTTTCCATGGACAAAGCTGAGTCATGCAGGGGTCAGCACAGCAGTACTTTGTTACTCTAAACCTCTAAAAGGCTGTTGTGCCAATCACGTATGACTATGGCAAAATATTCAGAACTAAGACTCTCAAACATCTAATTGGGCCTCAAACTAATTTCTGTTTAACTTTGTCATGCCATGCTTTCTAGACTACTGTGTCAGAAGTCCCTGTGACTCAGCTTCTCCCATGGCATACATACTTCTGTCCTTAGATAATGTATAAATTCTCTTTATTTTTTTCCCCTCCATGGTTAGAAAAAAACTTGGAAAGAAGGTATCAAAGTGTTTTTATTAGTCTTCATGAGAGGAAGTTATATATTAAATTTGCAAGGACTCTGCTGGGAAGTGACCCTTCCATCACTCTACAGTCTAATTTGCTGTTGTCTGTACAAAATTATGCCAAACTTCATTCCTGTGCAACAGTTGTAGTCTACAACAAAAAATTTATTCTATTGTTAAATTCCCAATGTACCAATGTTCAGAAAGGAGATTGATTACTTGATCCGGAATGTCCCCTCTACATAGCCAAAGAGCTATAAAATGTAGGAAAAGGAGATCTTAGTCTTAAGGGGTTCTTTTCCAGGATGACAAAACATTGCATCTTAAACCATTATGCACCATTTTTCATTTTGCTTTTTTCTACTTTTTGTTTTTACTAGGCCTGGGAAACACTAGGTAAATAATGTTAATAGTGGATTCTGTCCATCTAAACTAGAAATTCAGTTCTTCAGATTATTAGTCGTCAAAACAAATAAAATCAATAACATAACCTAAATATAACACAATTATCTCTTCTAAAAATTGATCAGATATATTTTTAAACAGTCATAGATTTCCTTTTGCAGTTGTTGTACAAAAATAATTCCCATTCTTCCTTATGTTTACATAATGGGACTTTGTCATTTTATTCCATCATTAGAAAGAATTGCACTTTACAAGTTATCAGAACTGTATACAGCTATATTTGCTGAAAAGTATACAGATATATCCACCTTTCATTTCTACACCCTATTTATAATTACCTCTGGTAGAGGCAGCCAAGTTACCAAGAAATAGCGATGGAATTTCAGTACTCACCCTCATAGCGCTGAGAGCACACGCTGTCTGCACTTCCATGGATTTTCCACCTGCTCCCTTTGATGGATGCTTTGGACAGCCTGATTTTCTTCCCCTTCCCCTTGCCATAGTTGAGAAATAAATCCTTGCCATGGGTTGCAAGTGTCTCATTTCTACATTCCCACCACTGGAGTTCATTTGTCCTGTTGCAGGATTCCAATGTGATGGCAGCCTCGTCATCCTTGGCAAGCACTCCCAGGCACAGCTTGAGTGCCATGCTCAGCAGCTGTGTGGGAGAGACCCACCTGAACTTCTGAAACTCATCACGCTCATCACAAGTGGCAGTTATGACTGAGCTGGAGTTCTGAGCTTGGGCACAGAGCTTGTTATCTTCATTATAGATTGAAAATATTCCCCTACCTATAAAAGTAAATGATAATGCAAACATTTGAGGAAAGGTTTCTTGGGAGATAAAGTCAGTTAGTTGTTATATGATAGTCTGCTACCAAGAAAAAGAAAAAAAAAAAAAAAAACACAACCAAAAAAACCCAAAAAAAACTCTCCACCAAAACCAAAACAAAACCAAAAATCCAACCAACCAAAACAAAACCAAGCCAAAAAAAATAGTGTATATAGTTCATAGAGAAAGAAATCAAATGAGGTTAATCATTGGTATGAAGGATAGTTATGAAAATATTCTAAAAATGTAAAAACACAAGAGCTGAAAATACAGCTCTTTCAAGAGAAATTTTCTTCTTCTTATTCCTCCCGAAATCACACTGGTCTCAAAATGCATGTCAAAAATGACCTTCATTACATTACATTTCATAATTTCTTCAAAGTTCCAGCAAATCATATTTAAATGGGCTTTAATTCTTCAAGTAAAAGGATTTTTTGCTTTAGAACTATTAAAAGTCATTTACATAATCAAAATTAACTCTTTTTTATATTTGTCCCAGAACAACATCGTGGTTTTTAGCTTGCCAAGAAAGGGGTGTATTTTTAAATATTATTTTTGTTAATTTTCTTGGAAATATTTAGCAGCTGTGAAAAAAAGTAATTTCTTCAGAGTTTTGTTTGTAGATTTCTCAGGAGGGAAGCCACAGCTTGCAGTATCATCAGTTCTGGGACAGTTAAACTAAGCCAATATCCTAAGTGCTATTAATAACTTCATTTGTAAGTAGAAATGTGAGACACTGCACATCAGGGTTTTGTTTCTTAAGATCAGCTTCAACAAAAGCCTGCTCCAAATATTCATTCCTTTTGCACCCCTTTGCTCCCTTCTAAGTGACAGGTAAAATCACCCAACTGCCTCAGCAGTGCCATTGAGTTTTACCCAAGGTTTCTTACCAAGGCCAGAATACTTAACTGGGCCTTCAAAATCCCTGCATTCTAAAGCTGACAGAGAGTGGTTGAACAGCCTTGGCATTGTTGTTCTGAAAAGCTGTAGACCAGATCAAGCCAGATAATATTTTCCCTGACAGAGCTCTCCAGCTGTAGTGGTTCTTGGGATGGTTAGCAGAGGATGGGTTGGAGCTGGCTTGGTCTCACCCAAAAGCCTGCACAGCAGAAATTGTCCTGTGGTGGGTTAGATCATTGGTACATTGTCTGGTCCCTGCTGCTGTTCAAGCAACAACACTGGACTTGCAGGATTCTCTAGCTGGGAATTTGCCATGGAAAAGATACAGAGTCATTTTTTTCCTTTCAGCAGTAGGAGGGTGTAAAATCTAATGGATGAGGGATTTTAAGGTCCTTCCTAAAGCTCTCAGCTTGGAAATAAGTTATCAATACGTACTGATCAGTATGCTATGGTCTATATGAGCTGCAAATAAACTCAAAGCACAGTAATTCTGTGCATGCTGAGAGTTCACTGCTCTGTACTGAGCACCTCTAGCCTCCAATGGAGTAAAGTGAAATAAGCTTTTGTCTGCATTCAGCTTTCTCAAGGATCAGCACTGCCAAAGCTATGGCCACATCTGTTGGCATATTCCTTTCACTCATATGCCACGTTGAAACCTGGGTTAAGGAAAGAGAATGTCTATGCAGATACCACCAAAATTCAGAGCTGAACAAAATATTTTCACTTAATATGCTGTGACTAGATCTAAATTTACTGCCCACTAAGGGAGATAACTAGAATAGATGTTAATGAACATGAAAACCTCCACATTCAGCAGAGGACAAAGACTTACCAGACATTTGAAGAGATGTACTAATGGAGAGAAGAAAAACCAGGGGCAAGTAGAGAGACATGGCAAATATTTCACTCCTTTCTTCCCTTCACCTTGTATTCATCCTAAAGACCAAATCAGTGCCTTGAAAGAAAACCTCACTGCGCTAAAGTGGATTAACAAACCCTTTTTAAGACCCAACAGATACAGGGAAGTTCTGAGCTTCAAATAAGGAACTGTGTCATGTCACATGAGAAATTTTGAAATAATACATTAATGAGTAAACTTTGCTTTCTAAGCTAGTTTCTCTATTGTATAAAAGTTTGCCATGGAAATATAAGATCTAACAGGTAACATTTTAGTGTAGATTTTTAAAGAAACTCAGAATCATTAGTTTTACTAAAAGGTGAGATTACTCTTTTACATAAATAAATGAAAGAAGTAAAATAGAAGAGTAAGATTTTTGTGTATCAATACATGATAAAAAAAGCCAGAGTGCCGTGCAGTATTGTGAAAAATCTGCTGGGATGCCATGTAAATCAAGTAATTATGACCTTGGAGTCAGAGAGAACCAGAATTTTCCATGCCTGAAATTCCACAGTAAAGGAAAAAAGCTGTAGAAAGTCAGATCTGTGTTCCTCAGGAGACACCTGTTCTTTCTTTTGCTCCATTCATGACTATATGCAGGAGCAATTACCCAACTGACAGCAACAGCTGAAGAAATTTGGGAATGAAAACATAGTTCTAGGAAGAAGAGAACCTGCAAATGGAAAACACTGGATTTTCAATTATGGCTGGTGAGAACTAAACTGATGAGGAATACTGCCTCATTTTTCATCCCACTAGTCTGTGAAAGTTTGCACCCCATAAAGTGTACATACTACAGGAATTCTGACAAAATTCTGATGTTTGTTTTGATAAAGCTTTCCCCATCACAGTTTAAAGAGCTCAAAAAACTTGGAGTGCAGGGAGGAGAAAAGGGACTCCAGGGGAAGCTTTACATCAGTTTTTGCACATGGACTTTGAAAAACTTATATTCCTGTACCTCCAGGAGAGGTGGGTGTGGGATACCTTCCCCAATATTGCATCTGCAATAAAATTGCTGCTGTTTTGGGTAGTGAAAATTCTGGACACCACGCGAAGATGTGGGATTTTGCTTCTATTACTCTGACTCAGATGTAGATAAACCACCTGAAAACGTGTGCAGGGAATTAGAGTAGAAACAGCCACAACAATGAGGGAGAACGGTGGGACCTCAGGGTCAGCAGACACAGCTAGAGCAAAGCCATGCAAAGAAGGGAGCCTGGAAAGGATACTGAGACATGAGGAAAGTGGAAGATACAAGGGCTGCTTCACAAAGCAGCAGACTCCAATTACTCAGTAAGTTATGAGCCACATGTAAGGATGGCTGCACTGAGTCTGGAGCCAAGCATTCTGGTACTCTCCTACACCAGAGTGCTTAAACATGCAACCTCAGTTTTCCGATTTTCCTTCCTTCCTTGTTCAGGAGCAACACGAATGTGTCTTGTGGTTCTGCTGTAAAAAACATCTCAGAATATCCAAATCTACCAGAGGGCAACAAGGACAATTACAACAGAGGAAAACAAACTGGTTCTGTTCTGAAAGATCAGTGGCTGGTGAGGGTCTGGTATTGATAATCTGTTGAGAGAGGCTGAAAGAGTAAAACACACTAAAGTCAGCTTTACCTCCGTATTTGTGTGTTTGCCTGAGCAGATTGCATCACAGCCCACAAAGTGGGAGAGAAAACCAGAGGACTGTGAAGATGTGCTCCAGGATCTGCCATGTGGCAAGGCACAGCCTGACATTTTAAAAGTGGCAAGGAACAAAAGCTGCTGGGGTTTGTGTTGAGTCAGCATTGTTCCTTTGGCACCCTCTGCCCCCAGGCAGGAAGTTACACTCACAGTGTGCAGATTCACCACCTTTCTTCTGAAGTCCAAACTTGTTCAGAGAAAAAGGGAAATGAGAATTAGAACACAAGGGTATCAAGAAACATAGAAATGTGAAGATGCAAAACCTTACACACTATTGAATATTGCCACCACACCATTCCTCAGGTGCCCACAGAAATGGGTGGGTGAGGCCATCTGGGTTCAACTGGATGCTTCTTACATTCATTTTCAAAAAAAAACTTATATTAAAATATGACAGTATTTTTGTGATCATTTAGCCTACTATAACTAGATATAAGATTTTAATCCAGAATCCTCAGACATAGGACAATCAGTTTCCAAGCTATAATCATTAATTTATTAAAAAATACTCTAAACTTCAGTAGGAACATTCTAGCCTAAAAAAAAATAGTGAACAACCTTTCTATTTTTCTATTTTCATGCCACATAATGAATGATTTTTTTTCTTTCATTTTTATAAATTACCTGACCTAATATAAGAAATCTTGGCAGCATCAGGGGATTATAGATATAAACTATTAGGGATCAGTTAAAACATTTATTTGCTTTTCCGTTCATACTATTCATCTTTTTTTCTAGGAATTATTTTCCTTGTTTTTACAGCAAGTGTATTTCAGAAAAGCAAGAACTCAATTCCTCTGTGAACATAAATATATACATGTATACAAAATACTGCCTTAGACCTCCCCTTACTGGTGTCATCTACCTGGAGACAAAGTAAGAGATCAGAAGAGCAACAGTTTGGTTCTAAGGCACCTGACCAACCCCAGTAGGAATGGCAGTCAGTAGCAGAAAATGGCTAAAAATTTGGTGAATGATCAGAATACATAAAATATAAAAATTAGAGCATGTCCATATGAATACAACTCATTTCCAATAAGACACATTTCTTTTTCCCAGTCAAATAGAGAAGCATATCTTACCTATCTCTGCTCCTAGATAAAATCTTTCCATTTGATCTTATATTAATTAGATATTATTTAAAGTGTTCAAGCTTCTTTGTTTCTCTACCTTCTATTCAAAAACTTCTCTTAGGGTTTGTCTATAAAGTATCAGTACTCATCTTCGGCTTATGACATGGAATGGTAATGATTCCTGAGCTGTAAATGCTACGGTTTCTATATTCTTTTTAATGGGAAATTTGCTTCAATTCCATTGTCCTAAAGTAGAAGGTACTGTAAGCCATGCAGTAAATATCCTCCTCTTCTGAAAATCCTTCAAGTCTTTTGCACTTACACTCTTTCTAAAATGAGCAGGCTAAAACTCCATCTTCAGAGCAAGGCTTCTTATTTGGAACCTTCTCTATTTTCTTCTGTACCTGTTTGGACAGGAGAGCAGAACTGACACAGCATTTCACAGAAGCACCTACATCTACTGCCAGCTATTAACAAGCATGGGATTTTTAATTCTCTTCAACTCAGAGACGATGCAGGATTTCAGGAAGAATAAACAACTCCTCCATATAAGGGAAACAACATGACCCTTGGTATCATTAATCAGCCAGTCAAGAGCTTTCTGTCACAAGCCACATCAGATGGCATAAAAAACCATTAGAGGTACTGATCCTTGAAAAAACATGCCTAAACAACTGTGCATTAAAAATGGAAACAACAGTAGGAACAGAGCAAGGAAATAGCTGGGAGAAAGAGAGCAGAGCAGAGCAAAGGAGTTTCCAGACAAATTTTCCCATCTTACCTACATATGTATGTATGTAATTTAAGATTTTTACTAAATCACTCAACTCAAAATTTTGTTTTCTCTTGCAGATAATCCTGAGACAGATTCAGGAAAATATGGTTAATAAAATACTTGACCACAACTTTTGCTGGAATTTCTTCCCAGTGGTATCATCTCCTTTTTCACATTATTACATTACAGTGTCTTATATAGATGAGACTATAGAACACAAGCCTATTTTAAAAATCAAAGGTAGTTATTTTTTATTTCACAGAGCAAAATCTGAAACCACAAAATCAATCCTTGCAAACCTTTGTTTGCAAGTGATGAATCATGCACGATTTACATTTCACAGGATCTACAAAAATTAGGAGTATAAACTCCTTGGGGAATATAAGATGTCCATAAATAGTAGCTGATTTAACAATTTTAGAAAGTAATAAAATCAGTAGTAACTATTACACTGGTAAAGCTAAACTGTTCTTTGCCTGCAGCACACATCCCACAAACCTATGCTACTTATTGAGAAGCTGTAGAGAGCAGTACCAACATGTGATCACCATAACAGCTGTGCAGAAACTTTCTGATCCTAGAAACCATCAGAATCTGCACAGGCAATTTTTCTCTCTCTCCTCAGTAACTGTTGGCTGATAAGAAGGAAGTTTTGCCATGACCTTCATCACACTTCTCATCAACAAACCCACTTGTGGCCAGCAAAAACTGGCAGCTAATATCAACAACACTTTTCCACTCCAGAGGTTTGCCTCCAGAATTTACCTGATTAAATCTAAAATACGTAAATTACAAGTACATTCTTGGTTTTCTGTGTTGTATGAAGTTATGGAAATTGAAATATCATAAAGGTCTTTTTCCCCACATGGTTCAAAGGGGAAATGTGCCCAAATACAAACTTATCCTCCAGTAATTACGCCTGTACTTAAGTCCATGGGAATACTTAAAAGATGGTAGAATAAGAAGAGGTCTACTGAATACCTTTGAGTATCTGTTCAATAGCATGGTCTGAAATAAATCTGATGCAGAAATGTCAAATCCTGTGTGCATTCCTCAAGTGGATCTATCTACATTTTACTTCATTTTATCCATTTCTATTGTTCCATTTAATAATTAGTCAACATTATGACTTTTCTTAAGACCCACATTCACCAGTGCAATCATCAAATCCTGAGACCTGAAATCTTTCACCTTATATAATGGCTACAAAAGAAAGTAACTGCAGTGTATGGCATTACACACACGTAGAAACAGGCTATTACAGTAATTGCACATGAGAAAATACCTTTGGCTTCATTCTAATTGCATATTTTTAATAAAACAAGGCACATTTTACTTTATTACATTACATTTTATATTACATATTACATTACATTTTCTTTTGTTACATTACAGTGCTGCATGTTCATTCTGCTCTATGTTGGTCACAAGATCCTTTGTGTCACTAATTCCAGGAACTGCATCACCATTAAAATACAGATTATTCTCAAAGCTATCATTTGTTGGCAAGCAA
>WEIU01007616.1:364-18139 GCA_013389925.1 Aegithalos caudatus
ACTTCATCTGGACTGTTACCACCACCCTAACTAACAGGGTGTCAGGTTGTATAATTTGCATTTATTTTATTTCATTTCATTTCACTTTTATTTCTCCTATTAAATTATATTTTCTGACTTGAAGTCTCTCACTGGTTTTACTTTCAAACCAGCACAGAGGGATAAAAAATCAATATCAGAAGCAGAAATGGAACTTTCAAAACCCAAACAAACTTGTGCAGCTGATATTGCTACACTTAGTGAGAGAAGACGGAGCGAGTGCTAACCTTGACCTGAATGCCAAGGTGATGGAAATGAAAGATGCTACAAGAATGGGTGCCCCTCCCACACGAGCTGGCTGAACTCTGCTAGAGAGCCCTACAGCCTCTGTGTTTCTGTGGTGAATCTGCTCCTGCTGCCCACGCCTCTTCAGCAGTACAAGAACAGAGTATAATGGTGGGCAGGAGCAGCAAAAGTGAGCAGTAGGATGGGGCAGCGCTGTCACAGCTGCTGTAGAAGAGGGCTCTGTGTGTACTGCTTGCCAGGACACATGTTGGTTGCTTATGAAAGGATAATAAGTGAACTTTGTGTTGCTCTGGCAAGGGAAGTGCAGCTTGTCTGTCTCAGCATGTGTATCTGTTACCTAACGTTGTTTTGGTTTTGGTAATTTGGAAGGTGATGATTCACATTCAATTCTTGCTTCTCTGTTAGTCATGGCCTTGTGGTCCCTTTCCTTCCAGGGATCCCTGCCACAGCCACGAGCTCTGTTTGGTGTGAGCAGCATTTTGATACAGGCTCACAAGATCTGTTTGCCACCCTGATATGGTTCAAATTTACAGGTCAGTGTTTAGGACAATGCAGAAACATATGCATGGAAAGTTTTTATCTATGCAAATAAAGGGAGAGGGGTGACAGCTAAATGGGTGAGATAACAGAGTGTTTAATGCTGAATTTCCTCTAACAGGTGCCAACTCCTCTGCTCTCACAGGTAGCAGCTGCTGGGCACTCACTGCCAAAGCAGCCAAATCCAGGCACCTGTAAATGAAAAATGGTAGCCCTGTGGTCTATTTATTCCAAACCATGTGACTTCCAAGATCCTTTGTGTTCAGTATGATTTTAGGCATGTTATTTTTAATCTTTACAGCATCAGTAGTTAAGCTAATATTGTAGGTCAGTTACTTACAAAAACAAATATGTTTTAATTGTAAATCCTAGGGAGAGATCAGGTCATGGTAAAGGCAGTAAGTGCAGGAGAGACCAAAACAAAGTGAAAAAAATGTTGAACCCTGCTGCTGGCACTTATGGAAGAACATTGCACATCTTTAAGGCCATGCTTGGTGGGAAGAGGATGGTGCTGGAAGGAGTGCAAGCTGCAGGACATAAATCCTTTCATGAAGCAATACGGGAGCTTCCTCTTACCTGAAGAGAAGGAAATTGCAAGAAAGATACACCCAAGAAATAGGTGAAGTCCCATGTTGCCTAAGTTAACAGAATTCTACCCTGTATGTGTGTGGCAAAAGATTTTCTATGCTAAGGGAAAGTTAGGGGGTTTGATATTTATTTATCTTCAATCTTCAGAAAATACCAATGAGATGGTGTTTGAAGAAATGAAGTTGTTATTTCTTGAAGCTCTTTCAGCATGTGCCTGTTCACTCTGGACATTTAACTTCAGGCAGTTGGCAGAGAGGCAGATGTAGAAAAATAATCAAGTTGTTAATGATGGCCATAATGTTGTCAAAATTTTATTTATTTGTGGGATTCTTCTGAGCAGAATCCAAAATGAAAACTGCCTGATTTTGAATCTTGCTTTCAGACTTCAAATGTTGATATGAGCTTCCAGTTACATAAACAAAGTTGAATCTAAATCTCAGCACTGTAATCTCTTTTGACCCAAATTTAGCCATGAGCTTTTAGCCCATTTTTGAAGAAAAGTTCAGCAAACAGTGAATACAACTGAGCTACAGAGAACTAAGAGCAAGTTTGTACTGAACTGCTAAATTCACACAAAATGAGCTGTGAGGGATATATACACTTCCACATTTATTTCTACTTTATCCTTGCCCTGGTGAGGTTATGTCTCTGAACAGATGAAATAATGACCTTCTGCAGTAATTGTAGTTGATGTTATGACACTATTCTTTATTGCAGAAAGATGCCTCATGACATCATGCTTCGTATAATAGGAAGGAAGGAAGGAAGGAGAGGACTTTGAAGTGATGATGTTCATTTTCCCAGGTCATTGTTATGTGTGATGGAGCCCTGCTCTCATGGATGTGGCATGGGAAACAGTGAATTAATTCCTTGTTTTGCTTAGCTTGTGTGCATGGATTTTGCTTTCCCTATTAAACTTCTTCTCAACCCCTAGGTTTTCTACCTTTTCCCCTTCCAATTCTCTCCCATATTCTGCTGGTGAGGGAGTGACTTGAGTGGCCTGTGGTACCTGACTGTTGGCTGGGGTTAAACCACAACACACCCAGAGCTACAGCAGAGGCTTAAACAGAAAAACTGAAGGGCCAAGAGCTGCCTCTTGTGCCAAGGATGGGGAGAGAGCCAGCTCCCCCCTGCCCCCCTCATCCCCACTTGTAATTTCACTGGAAGTGGGAATTGCAATAAATCCCTGCAGTTTGCAACACAACACATTCCTCCTGACTGAGCTGAGTGCTTCCCCTCCTTGTGGTGTCAGACTAAATCTTGTTTTCAGCTTTTTGTTTGAAAGTCTGGGCCAGCCCCATGCTGTTAGTGTGTTTCACAACTGACCTGGTCCCCAGAACTTTGTGAGGTGACAGTGTTACCTACTTCCTTGAACTTTTCATTGTTTGGCCTTTACTCTGTGATTGCTGCAGGTGGAACATGCACTAATCCATTTATGCCTCTTCCTGCTCCCAAGTCTGTGGGAAGAGAGGGTTCGATAAAGGCTTTCAGTAAATTCTTTTTGGGTAAAACAGATGGGAGGCTTATCTTGGGTCATCTTTGTGTCTAAACTCCAGCCCCTACTGTGTAAATAAATTAACTTCCTCAATGCCAGACCAAGTAAATTTAAGGAAAGTTTAAAAAAATAAACCTCACACCTTTGAAACAAACCACCCAGAATACAGAAACAGAGCCAGACAATTGATAGTATCTGGGAGTTGCCTTTTTACATAACTCCAGGACAGCTATTAAAGCCTCCTACATTTACATTTACATTTACACCTAGCAGGGCTTCACAGCGTGTGTTTGTTTCTGGGAGTCTGCCAGCAAAGTGGGGCTACTGCCTTTAGGACCACACCTGCCTGTTGATGGTCCCTCTTCTTACATGAATTGTCAGCAGGACAAAATAGACCTTGTGGCATCTTGGAATGGGCAATTCTAACCAGGCATCCCTGCTCCTCAGGCCTTTCTGAGTATTTTAACTCATGAGAACTGTGCTGGGGGTTTGGGTTGAATAAGTCAGTCATGTCCTGTGGTGCATCCACCCCAGCATCAGCAGCCATTTCAGGGAAGGAATTGTCCTGCTCTGTGCTGGTGCAGCCCCATCTTCAGTCCCATGTGCAGTTTTGATGCTTTTTTTAAAGGAGAACATCAAATTATAGAGCATGTCCAAAGGAGGGCAACCAAGGTGGTGAAAAGTCTCAAGGGTAAGACTTGGAGGAGAGAGTCTGAGGACACCTGGTTTGTTGAGCTTGGAGAAGAGGAGGCTGAGGGACCTCACCACAGGCTACAGGGTCTTCAGGGAGGGCAGTGGAGGGGGAGCTGCTGATCTCTCTGGTGACCAGAAAAGTATGAGGAAATGGGATGAAGCTGTGTCAGGGGAAGTTCAGATTAGACATTAGGAGAAGGTTCTTCACTGCAAGAGTGGTTGGTCAGTGGAACAGGCTCCACAATGGGATGTGGTCATGGCACCAAGCCTGTCAGAGTTCAAGGAGTGTCTGGAGAACATCCTTGGTCATATGGGAGTGCTTTAGATAGTCCTGTGAGGAGCAGGGAGTTGGACTCCTATCTTTATGGGTCCCTTCCAACTTGAGATATTCTATAATTCTATGATTCCTTTAGCTCAGCTCCTGCAGCACAGGACGCTTTTAAGTTTTCCTCTGTTCAGGACTTGCTGACAGAGTCAGAGTTTGGAAGAACAAGGAAGACATTGCAACTAAAAAGATTTGCTTAGCTTGGCAGGAGGCTACTGCAATATTCAAAGCAATTAACATATCTTCATAGGATCCATTTAGCAGGCTTTGTGAAAATAGATATAATTAAATGGAACCTAAGCTAATCTGGCAACTCCCATGGGGACCTACTGTGTCCCATTTGGGAAATAAAAGGAATTTTATGTAGCCTTTTGGAATCCAGTTTTCTACCTGGTCTATGATTATTCTCTTTGTTCATACAGAAGTTCTGTGATCTGAATATACAGCAAATAAAAATGAAAATGGCTATTACATCTGTTAGGCATCCACCTGACAGATGATGGTGTAGTTTAACAAAGAATTAGAACAAACCTGACATTTCTTTTTTGGTCTAAATAGTCCAGTCCAGAGAAAATATAGTAAACATAGAAACATTAAATTACTTGAGTTTTTCAAAATAGAAGCTAAGGAATAGAATTCAGTGGAAGAAAATAAAATGCTAATAGAAAGAAATTGACAATAATTTCTCATTTTGAATAAATACAAGTATAAAAAAATCACATTCTTCTAAGCTGTAAACACCCTTTGACTAATAGCTTAAGGAAACTCGGAGTCCATTGCTATCCAACTTATATCTTACCTCTAAAAACAAGTGGGAAAATTTCATCTAAAAAGAAAGTTTTCTTCACTGTGTGAGATTCTACCTCTGATAGTATCCAAGTGTTTTGTCATAAAAAGAGCTGAAGGGGCACAGGAAGAATAAAATATATAGAGAGATGTTTTGCTGTGGATGGTTTCACATGATTTTTAGGCTGCACTGGCATTTTATCTAGATGCTGGCTTTGTCCAATAGACACAACTAAACTGGTGTACATGGGAGTTTGTTCCAGTACTCAAATGTTGCTATGGAACAAACAGCTTTACTCTCAATAAATTCTCAGTTCTTGGCTGTGAATTTGCCCCTCAGCAGAGCTAAGAGCCATCATTCCCATCACTGAGGGGCTGCCTGTGTGCAGGTGCTGCCTTGGCAGAGAGCACATCCATCAGGCTCTGTTGCCAGGTGTTTCAAACCCCTTGTCCAGGAAGGTCACAGATCACTGCTGGGGTTTGAAAACTTGGCCAAGGAGAAGGAGGAGGAGACTGGTCCTGTCATCAGCAAAACCAGCCCTGTGGGTTTCAGTCCTCTTAACACATCTTGGTTTCTTCAGCAACTGTAAACATGGGAGAGCCTCCTACAGAAAACAGTTGTCATGGAGCTTCTGGAAGAGGAAGAAGTAGGTATTTTTAGAAAGAGCTTGGAGGTCATCTGAGTGTCTTTGACCAACGTGGCCAACACAGGCTCCAAGGCTCATCTCAACTTTGCTTGTACACAGGCTAAACTCAGCATCTCATCAGAGGGGTGAGGAATGGAGATAGTGATAGTAAACAAACAAGTTGTGCTTGCTATCCTTCTTCCACAATCAAGCTTGAACTTTGTCTCTTTCTCACCATCCTGCTGTGAAATTGGAATTTCTGTTGTGATTGCAAGTGGCTTAAGTTTTGTGTATGTTGGTTAAAGTGTGTCTGAGTTATATATCAGTTGGTCCAAACTGGAAAAAACAAGAGCAGATGCAAAGGAATTTCTCAAAGAGGAAAGGAAATACCCAACACACACCTCCCCCACACTTTATCTACCTCATTTGCAAATTCTTCCTCATTCACAACACAAAATAAGTGTGCCCAAAACCCTTAGAGCCTAGCAGATTTTAGTAATGGTGAGAAATCAGGTGTTGTGACCTGATGAAAGAGACTTAGAAATATATTTCAATCAAGTGAGGATAGATACAGCCAATTGACTCAGAGAGAGTTGCAGAAAGACAACTGAAGGGTTTGGATGACATAACAGTGTTATTATTTCATTGTTGTAAAGTTTCATAGTGTCATCACACAACAGGTTTGATGTGATGACTCTACCATATAGTTTTGAGCATGGGACACACAACAGTGACTCTGGAGCAATAGCAGCTGTGATTTCTTGTTCTACTGCCTGCTCTCTTCAGTTTCCCTCATCATCTCAAATGTCATCTCAGCAGAAGAGCTGAGGGGGGAAATGCTTCAGGTCTTTACTGGGTTTGGGTTTTTTTTCCCTCAGAAGGAAAGTACCTTCTCTTTTCTTGGCATTAGTCAGGCAATAATTTCTGTTTCATGGGCCATGAAGAGATGATCTATGTTCTGCTTACTGCCTGCTGAGCCTGTCAAGTGCCATAATATATCCAGACTGCATCTCTGGGCTTCAGAAAGATTAGTGATTTTTTTCTGCCTTTTCCTGTTGAATTGCTTCTCTATGACTGTCAAAGCCCTGTTTTAATTTTTTTCCCATAACTTTAAATGACTTTAGGGTGTTACTAGCTTTTAGTTATTCTATTTCACTATTTTTTTTCTTTCCTTCACCTCCAGCAGGCTTTTGCTTTGGTATTGGTTTTTTAAATATGGAAGTTTTCTCTCAATTTCTCTCAATCAGGAATCTCATTTGCACTACTAGAGGTTCACTAAAATAGATCTCAGGACTTTTAGCAGAAATGTTTATTGTGACAATATTAAAACAGGCCACCTCTGATTGACTGTCTTCACCCTGAGAGGAAGATAAGCTATTTCTCCTGGCTGTCTTCTGAAGATAAATATAGTTTCAATGTAAACCAAAACCTGACTGTATGCTTCAGCCTAGATTTCCATTATCTTCACTTAATTTCATACAAAAAAGGAAAAAAATTGTTCAGTCTGGACTGGAGATATATTCCTGCCTCAGTTTTTCTGTTTCTGAGCCTGTTGTCATATGAATGCTCAGGTTAAGTTGAAAGAAAATAAAATAAAGGCAATTACAACAAAAAAGAAACAATATTTTGGAAATAAAAGTTAAAATTTGATATTACAGTATTTTCCCTTCTAATTTTTTTTTTCAGTGACTGAGCTTTTTGTTGAATTTAGGATGAGTTAGTTTTTTGGAAATTCATTTTTATTGAGTTCCCTATTTAAAAAAAGATATCTCACCTCCACTGACTTCCTCCTAGATACTTTTCTCTTTATAAAATAGACTAATATGATCTAATCCTCTGCAAATATAGTTGTTTGTTTTGTTTCCAGTGGGAAACCACCTTCAAACAGTAACCAAAGAAACACCTTAATAAATAAATGTATTAAGCTGATAAAGACTATAGACTTACTGGTTCTAGTTTATCACCCTGCTAGGATCAACAGCTTTTCAAATAGCTTGAGATTGTGCCTCTTCTGTTTGGGTTCTCATGTAAACAGGATGCTCAGGTTGTCTTCAAAGTCTGCATCCTTGCCCTCTGTGCTCTTTGTCCCTGCCTGTGGTTACCCATGTTCAAAGGAGCTTAATCCAGACTGGAAGATGTGCAGAGAAAGGATGTCAGAATGACAAGAGGAACTCAGATGTGGTAGAGGAGGTAGAGGAATTTGGTTTATTTATCTTAGAAATACCAGAGTGAGAAGAGATATGACAGGTCTCAATAGAAAAGGGCAAAAGGAAAGACAGGAGGAAAAGGAAGTTAATTAAGGACAAGTACAGTTGTTGAAGGTACATTTTGTCTTCAGAGGTGTCACATTGTGAAAATGCTCTATCTGGAGTAGCAAGTGGAAAGGCTTAACAGGTTAAATAGAGATTTGATCATTTTGAGAGGAATGGAATGATACTGCTGTCCTCAGAATATTGGATTGTATGACCTAGATCTGCCCATCTCCTAACCCCTGCTTTGTGTCTTCTGACACCACAGTGACCTTTCCTACTAAGCCAACTAGGATAAACCCTTGCAGGTCACCTATTCTAACAATTTTTAATAGAAATATTTACTTCTTTTTTCCTGACCCTGTAATAGGAATGCTTGATACCTTCTTTTGGTAAAGAAGATCCAGGTGCCAAGTTGGCAGATATCCTTTCTATTTTGGAGCAAAACTAGCAAGTTAGCCATTTGCAGACTGTTTTATCATTTGTGACCTTAGTGTGCCTGTGAATCTCCTGACCTTGCTCAGGGTGCCATGTGGTGATTGTGTTCTTGAGTTTGCAATCATTATCTTTCTAAATGAAAGGCCCAAAACAAGTGTCCATGTCATTAAATACTGTGCTTGAAATATTCAAACTAGTAGAGATGTTATCTGGCCTTGATTTAGGCAAATAAGGAAGGACCTGACCTCAATCTTTATATAAACAGCCAGCAGCACAGCAGTAAATCTGCTTGCTAGCGTGGCAGATGGAACTCTTCACTAGGTCTCAGTTTCCTCTCCACCATCCACATCCACTTCATCAGCCAATGCATGCCCAAGGAGAAAGAATATTAATTGTCAAGTGAACCCTGGAAAGCCTTAGGAAACAGTCAAGATAAATGTACCAGCATTTTTGATTTAACTCGTATCACCAGTAGTCTTTCAGTCTTTGATGGGAAAATCTTTCTTTTACAGCACCATCAACCTTCTTGTAATCTTGTTGAGCTTAGCAAATAAAAATATCTATTTATTTAGCATTTCAGGTGTATATACCCAGAGTAAATCCCAAGTGCATGTAATTTGAATACAAAGGAAAAACATGATTGTCTTCTTAGTTAAGCAGGGGAATAAATGCAGCTCTCTCGTCTGGCTTTACTTGCTACCATGACGTTTCCTCCCCTGCTTCAACATTCCCTTAGCTAGGAAGGACACTAAGAGGAAGGACACAAATTTGTGTAATTTAGACTGTATATGAGCAAAAACCAAGACATGGGAAACATTGAAACATCAGAAAAAGAAAACAGCCAGTATTAAGCCCTTGTTGTAAGGACTCGTGTTGATGTGTTGTCCCTTTCACTACCAGTGACTAGATATCAATATCACCTTAATGCTGCAGACATACCTGGGACCATCCCTCAGTGTCCCAGTAAAGAAGGCAATTATGCTTTATACCCTAGGAAGATTCAAATTCAGGCAAATTTTGTTCTGTTTCCATGCACATGTATCAGAATAGAGGTGACCAAGTCACATGCTGAACAATTCCTTCTAAATGGAACTATATTCCTGTATCAACATTCACTTTCCAGGGAGCAAATAAAAAAAAAAAAAAAAAACACAACAGAAAAAGAACGCCTCATTTCAAAGTGAAAGAAAATTTTCATGTAACTAACAAAGCCCCGCCTCACAGGAGTGTTTTGTAACCACAGAATCTGTGTAAGCAAGGTTGGCATTTCTTCCACAAACAGGACACTCACTGGCACTACAAGCACCACTGGAAACAATGCTGTAAATTTACTTTTTGGTTAATATCTACCATTAGAATGTCCTAAATGAAATGCCACCTTGAAACATCTGTAGAAGGAAGTGATATGTACTTAGTTAATGAAATTCTGCAAAGTGATGATCAATAAAAATAGAATCTTATCATTTGGATAGAAACCTTCAATTTTTAAATGAAAATTAACACCCAAAAATTATTGTTTCAAATTTTCTCCGTACTGCAAGAGCTCTGGAGTGATTGTACTAAGCCTTGAATTATCAGCTCAGAAGAGCATGGGATTGGGTGAAATAAGGGAAGGAAGTTTCCTGGAACTTTTTCCAGCTGCTGCTGGGAAAATGATTGTGTTACTTGATGTCAGTAGGACAGGATTTGACTAAATCATCTAATCATCTAATCACATTACTTGATTAAATTCTTTAATCAAGGCGGGTTCTTCCTATTCAGTAAACTGAAAATATAATGTGTTTTAACTGCATACCTCAAGCTGCTGAAATGGGTCAAATACTCCTACGTGTACTGGTGTGGGAGGTATGGCTGCAAAGCTTGTATCTGGATATGCAAACAAATACAATTTCTGTGCACATTTCTCAGGTTTGAAGTAGCTGTTCTACTTAAAATCTGGGGCTTGCTATTATTTACAACTTCTTACTGGGTACCACGACTCAGCAATAAATCTGTAGGGCATTTTCACATGTTCCTAAAAGCACTTGCATATGCTCTGTGCTGTGGAACAGTCCTGGAGACTTCCCATCACAGACAAAATCCTTTGGCTTTTGGAGCTCTTCGTAAAAAGCCAAAACCAAACCAACAAGGACAAGGTGAGCCTTTGGGGATAAGAAACGGAACATTGTACTGCCATCACACCATAAACCACAGCATTTCTCACAGCTAATCACCTACGGATCAGCATTTGCTGTCCATTGCTGTTTATATGGTAACTTTCCAGGGACTGTTCAATCCCCTGCTTTCAGTAGTCTCTCTGACTCGTCCTGGTGCTCCCTGCCAAGTGCATAAACACAGGTTGTTGTGACTTGCTTCATCTCCTGGGAAGGACGTCAGTGCACTTTCTGCACTCCTGTTCAAACTATACTCCCTTGTTTGCCAGTCAAGGAGAAGTTTGTAATGAGAAGTGTAGGAGATTATAGGATTGCCAGACCAAGATTATGCAAAGGAACTCATGACTGCATAAAAGTTTGCAAAGCTTCACAATCCAGGGGTGTCCAGATGAGTGCCAAATGTTGACATACCAGGTATCAACCTCTATATAATTGCCCCAGCTTTAAGGAAAAAAACATGTCTTCATAATACTTTTTTCACTTGAACATTAAAACCAGCCACAGAAAATGCAGGTCCTTTGAGAATAAAAAATAGCACTGCAAAACTTCATACACTAGTCCTCAGCTTTCAGGGAAGTGCAGTATACTGTTTTTTATCCTCTGGAGTAGAACATTTGTAGGAATGGGCACCCTTTGCACTACAGAACAGCTGTAACCTACTGGAAACAGGCTGTTGCTATTGGGTATACTAATGATTTTAGCAATTCACCCTTCAGAAGTACAGCTGCACTGAGACCTCACACCAGGACAGTGCTCAGTCCCTTACCTTTCTACACTGAGACTCCTTGAAGTCTGATAGAGACTTCAGCTCTCCCCCAAAATAAATTACCAATCCAAACCAGCAATTAGGTGGAACAGTAATCCAAAACTGTAATCCTAGAAGCTTCATGCTGAGATGCTGCCTAACACGTTTAAAATTGGTGGGCCTTGAGTTTAGGCACAGGAAGTCAGGCAAAAGGTCAGGAAAGTCCTCAGTCCTCAGGGAGTTCAGAGAGGCTCAGTTAAAATCAGTGTTTCAATAGAAAATGACATCTCGTTTTCTGTTGGGTCAGGTGAGAGTGTGCCGAGAGGATCCACCCCAGAGCAGGTGTTGCCACTGTTGCCTTGCTAATGGCAGGGCCATGGGAAGCAGGGAGTTGCCTCTACCTCTCTTCCACCACCCAGGCATTCTCTGGACTTTTGGGGTCAGATGTGGCCGTTCCTGATACTGCAGGAGAAAAGGATGGTCTGGGCTGTGAGGATGGGCTGCTCAGGAGAGCCTGAGGCAGACGGAGAGAGCCTGAGGGCCTGGAATGGAATGTCAGGGGAGTGACCAGATTTGTGGCAACCAGGGTGAGTGTTGTGGGTAGTAAAATAACTTACCGTGTTTCTTGTTAAAGCTCTTTTTCCCAGTCAGGTATTAATTATTTTGGGGTGGTCGGCTTTCTTCCCTGCTTAAGGGGAATACAAATGCACTCCCTGATTTTAGGCAGGAGGAGGTCCTGCGGTGAAACTAAAGAAATTATGGAGTCTAGTGTTTGTGACCACTGCAGTCCACATGCTCTCTGCTAAACTTGTGCTATACTAAGTACTTGAACCCTACCTCTGCTACCATCCTTGAAACAAGGTAAAAAGACCAGATTCTTTTAGAAAGCATTTCTAAGTCTAATGATGAAAAGAGCTGTAGGAGATCCAGATAGCAGAAGGATTTATATTAATATCCTTGGTATTTACACTATTTTAAATGCCTTTATTTTTTCCAAATTGTTGAATATGCTCAGCTAAGTAATTGTTCTAGTGTCACTGTAAATCTTGCTTTTTCGTTTTGGACTCAGAATTTTGTTATTGCAACAGGTGACTTTAAGGCATTACTACTTTATATGAGGTTGTTTTTCCTTACATGAGAAACCCCACTGACTTGGATGAGCTCTTTCTTATAGTAATTGCTAACCTGCAGGAACAGGTATCACACAGAGGAAAGTGTTGATGGAGGCATTTCCATTCCAAAGATATCAGCCAGGACTAACAGCCTGGCTTTTGTCCTTTTGTGAAGGAGGACAATCACAAAGATAATTCTCTTGGCTATCACATTGCAAGACTGCATGTCAATATGTAAAATTACCTCAAGGAAAGGACTGAGCTGAAAGGTCTTCTTTTTGCTGTGTGATAGCCAATACCTGTATTTCAAAGCCTTTCTGTTAGTCAAAAGCTTCTCAAGAGTATGCATTTATGTTATCTTCTGCGAAAAGCTTTTTTTTTTTTTTTTTTTTTTTTTTTTTTTTTTTTTTTTTTTTTTTTTTTTTTTGTATCTAGCAGGGAAGTATAGAACTGGGGGGTTGGGCAAGAAAAATTACCTACCAGCATCTCTTGGCTGTGCTGCACTCCAGAAATGCTGGCACTTGGTGCTGGGGAAGAATTTAAATATTAAACTGTTAATGAGATTGATAAACTCCGTACAGCACATTTGAATATTACTACTGTACTCACTCCTAGGCTTTACTTTAGCCAATTAAAAAATGACTCCTTAGTTCCTACTGGCCCCACCTTTGAAATATTTCCTAATAGGAAAGTCATTATATCCTGACACCTATGTGCTCCCTGATCATTAAGTTTTGGTAACTGCACGCTCCCAGTTTTTCATTTTCCCATACTTTATCTCTTCCCTTTTCTTCATTGTGTCTGTTGTTACGTCTTCCCTCACGCAATACCCGAGGTTTTGTATTTACAGAGTGTTTCAGTTGCTCAAAGACAGGTTGAAGGTGTTTGGAACCTGCCTCTAGGATGGTCAGGGAGGGGGCAGGTGGAGTGACACCTGCCTGATGCATCTTGGAAAGGCTTGGACGTTTGTTTGGCACAAGGCTGCAGTGACTCATGGAAAACTGAGATGCTCTGTTTCAAAAGCAGAAACAGAACTGGGGGAATTAGGAGCCCTGGCCACAAATGCTGTTGTTGACTGTGCTTTGGGAACTAACACAAGTCTGGATTTCAGCAGAGATTTTCAGACTGTTGTGTGATTTGAACATCTTCGACTTTTATCAACATTTAATCCTTTCTTGGTTTCTTTTCTCCTTATTCTATATGGAGCTTTGTGTTTGAGAACAACCATATTTTCTTGTATGGCAACTTCAGTAATCTCTGACAGATTGATGAACTCTCAGGGACTGGTGAGAGACAGTGCTACAAGAAAGACCATGTTATTCTGGAGCTTTGGTCAGAGGGTGAAGTGATTGAGGAGCACATTCCAATCTTGAATAAAATCAGCTAAAGTGGAGATTAATGTACCACAGATACAGAACTGTCAATCTTGGCAAGAGTCATGAAAACACTTTGATTAATTTTGTGGATGGAGACTTGTGGCTTCCTCTTGAGTGGCTGGGAGAACAAAATTAGGCTTCCAGGCTCAGTGTAGTAGAAGAGCAGTTCTGCAGAACCTTTCAGTTTTATTGGTATATTTTAATTTATTTCTGCCTTATAAGTTTTTCCTACATGCATATGTAAAACTTCCCCATCACTAACTTGATTAATGCATATAATATTAACAATTTGCAGGCTGCAACCTGCTGAAAAGGCCTGAAGGCAAATATGCTTTCCATATAGTTTCAAGTCTCCACCCATCCTATAAGCATGACTTCAAAGGCTTAAGCATTTTGCATTTATAGCACTTCTGCAACTGTTCCATTGTGAGGAGACTAATGAGTGGGGTTTCAGCTGCTTCTTTTGGGTTATGGTAGCAGGTTATCCATAGAGGCAAGAAGGAGTGACTGTGCTGCATTTCTCACCTCTGAAATTACCTCAGAGATGAATCCAAAAATCCTGAAGTTGGAGGAAAATTGGATTAAGCACCTCATCGAGGTTTTGCCAATACAGGTCTTCAATATGATTACATAATTCATAATAGAGTATATTATTTATTGTTATGTCAGTGAACCAAATTCATCACACATTACTGAAAACTTTCCACGTTCCCTTTCTAAGATTCTGAATTTTTTTCAGGATTTCCATTTAATGAAAACAAATTTGTGGGTAGAGACCCATATTGAGTAGATGTGCGTGTCCTGGTGGCTCTTGAACAGCAGCAAAGTTATGCAGAAAAGCAAAAACTGATAAATAAAAAAAGATCCAGAAAGTATATACAACATGTCAACTCATTTTCCCATGAGCAAAACCTCATCACCATGAAGGGACTGGCAGATTTGGAAGCAGAATTTGCTTCATACCTTTGTTGCACAAACTGTTGATGGGGGCCATTAGAACAAGGCAAGCCAGTATAGGCATGAGGCCTCATCAGTCAGTAATTCCCACACTGTGTTTTGCCATAAACCTGATTCCATACGTTCCTCTCTAGAGTCACAGATGGCCATTTCAGAAACCATTGCCTTTGCAATTTGCCTGTGTCCTAGACAACACCATCACTGCCTCTCCATTCTGTTTTCTAAGCAGAAGGATCCCTTCTTGGCCTGCCCTCCTTATAGATACACTTCCACCTTGCTTACAGCAGGCTCACTGTGAAATAAGATATTTCTCACCAGATGGAGAATGCTGCCTTGTTTTTTATGGGCTACTAGACCAATGACTGATTTCTTTTTAAATTGGTGGGAAAGGTTTTTTGTCTAAGTTGCCTGTAGATCATATCAACACCAAGGAAATGATCTCATTTTTTAATCACTTTTCCTTCAAATCAAGGTTGATCTTTCTTAGGAAGAAAGCATTATTTTAAATGTGAATGGTAGGGCTTGATTCTGTTCAGCTGTAGAGGAGAGGATAATTCCTGCAACAGCAGGAGCCAATCTTCTAAGTTTCCTGCCTTGTTTCACCTGTCAATTTATAGCAGTCCTGTCTGCCTTTCTGATCCTCTCTAAAGGGTGTAACATTGCTGTTGAGTTCTGGATGAGAGTAATAACATGCTGTTGATAGACAGTTAAATGATTTAGGTCATCTTCCTAAGATCCTGAAGGCCCGCATAGGGGTTTTTTGTTGTTGTTGGTTGGTTGGTCTATGTGTGTTGGCCTGCCAGGATTTAGTACATTCTAAAGTGATTTGCAAAGCAGGTTTTCTGGTCTTTTGCTCATGCCAGTTGGGAAGGGGAAAGGTGAATGAGCCCCAGCTTTGTCTGCTGAATCTGTTTTGGATGTGTGTGCCAGGTGCCAATATTAGTAAGCACTGTTATCACAGTTATACAGGTTAAGAACAGAATTTACTCATCGTATTCTTAAATAAGCACATCAAACACAATCTGCTGTATCACCAGAGCTGTTTGTGTTAGCTAAGGGCAATACCCAACATCTGATAATAGGACTGATGCAACCAAATGGAAAACACAGGCATCTCCCTGTTCCTAGGAATTGTTTGCTGTATTCTCAGCATGTTAAGATGATAATTAATTTATTTTTAATTTTTTTTCTCCCCATTGGATTAACAGAAGATTCAGGAAGTGGATTTGATAGTAATCCAGGGGTGCTTTCCAAATTAGAAAGATGACTTCAGTTAGTCTGCTGGTTAGGAGATGGGATATCTCATCTATGGTAGAGCCAAACTGGCTCTGGCTTGTTGGCTGATAATTCTGTATTCCTAGCTGAGACATTCCAGGGGTTGGCATGGTGCTTGGCATCATGCTTGGTTGGTGGGTGGCTATCCCAGATGTGAGGAACCAGCCTTCAGGGATCAACCCAATGGACTCAGCCCCTGGTGAGTGCAAGTGCAGCTGCTGTGCTGTTCAGCTGCATAGCTAACAGGAGAAATACAGCCCTGCTCCAGGCACAATCCCCTCTGGAGATATTCATCTCTCCACTGCTCACCCTGGGATTTATCCCTGTGCCGTGATTTTTACTTTTCTCCTTTAGACACAGAAAATGCAATTCAAATGAAACTTTCACATGGTCAGAAACAAAACACATCTGAGAAGTGCTGCCTCCAGTATAGTTTTACTTTTAGTCATCCTCAGGTTACACAGAAGGAATGACACTGACAGTGACTCTGCAGCATTACCACATTTGCTTAATCCTACTATGGAAGGAGAGGCTCTGGCTAACAGGTTGTTTTTAATGTCATTTCATTTCTAAACAAGCTGCTAATCAGTTCTGAATCATGAGCTTGGAAGAGAACTTGGAGCTTTTGTTAGGCCCAGAATTTTTTATTGGCAATTTTCTGTTTCCCCCTGGTGAGTGACCCACACATACTTAAATTACCCAGAACCCAAAGTCAAATCACATTCTCTCATTTTATTTCAAATTCTTAACTCAGAGCAGGATTTCAAAAAAGGCTCCCTTAGGTTACATGCAGCTCAGACAGATGGAAGAATAAGAAATAATTTCTCAGCGTGTCCCTGGTCTGAGTGAGTTTTGTATTGTTCAGTAGAGAACCAGCCCTAAGTGTTTGGTGTTGTAACTCGGCCACTTTAATTCTGAATTTGCAGGCAACCTGTAAAGGAGTGTTTGCTTTAATTTTTGTTCATTATTTTCTCCCAAAGCCTGTGTCGTATCAGGACACTGCACCTGTACTTGCTTTTTGTTCCAAAGACAAGAGCATTCTGGAATTTTTCCAGTATCTAAAATAGAAGTCTCCTGGAGAACCTGTTGCACAGGGTGATAAAATACAATCTTATTTTACCTTCTCACCTTTCAGATGCTGTCCCACATGCTCCTCACTCCCGGTGTAGCTCTTAGTTGTGGCTAGAATGAGACACACTGTATAGCTCATCACTAAATGAAAAGTCCCACTAATTTGGCAAGAAAAGGGTATTTGCCAACTTGTGGATCTGAAAGAGCCATGGAAAAGGCTGTTTATAAATAGGGGAGAGCAATAAGGTGACCAGACAATCACCTGTACACAGAGTGGGCTTTGACCGGTGTCCTCCAGTGTGACCTTACAGAATGCCTGGGAAGGCCACTGTGACATCCCTTCCCCTAAAGAGTGGAATGTCACAGCCATGCTGGTGGTTGAAGCAGGGAAGTGCTTTAGAAGAATCTGTAGGTCCTTCTGCCCAAATTCCTTCCCTGGAGATGACTTTACTTTTATGACCTGCCCTTTCTGTGCCTGTGAAAGGTGCGTTCAGAAGCTGACACTTCCATGGTGTTTAACCCCCTTATGCCCTTTGCTTTCCTGCATCTCCTGAGCCTGGACTCCAGCATGGAGCAGGTTAAGAAAGAATGAGAGTGCAGCAGGCAGGGGTGGAGCAGGGTCTCCGGGGCAGTGGCTCCGTGGGGAGGCATGGTGTCAATTCCTCAGGTGACGGTCGGTCACTGTCTGACGGGGAGCTGGCAGCCTGGAGCTAGAGGACAAAGACAAGAGTGTGTGGGTACGTAGTGGAAGAGGAGGGAGAGGGGAAGGAGTGGGACGACATGCTAGAAGTGAAGACAGGTGACAGAGAAGCATAAAAGGCAGAGAGCTGAAGAGCCCTGACTGGGGGAGCGAGCCCAGGCAGGTTCGTGGCAGGTGAAGTGGGTCGGGTAAGGCAAGGAGCCAGGGCTTGCGGAGAGCAGGTAGTGTTTAGGAGGGGAAGTGGGCAGGTGCCCGGCAGGTGGGTGTTCCCGAGGAAGTGGGCGCGGGGCCGGAGAAGGGTCAGCGGGCGGGGTGCGGCGGGGAAGCGGGAACGGGCTGCGAGGGGCGGCCCCACCCGGGCCGT
>WEIU01007616.1:18251-30523 GCA_013389925.1 Aegithalos caudatus
GCTCGGGCAGGCAGGGTGCGGGTCTGTCGGCAGCTGTGGGCAGGTATGAAGCTGTCTGCGCAGGTGAGACCCAAACAGGTAGTGGAAGGTAATGTGGGATGAGCACCTGGGCATGTGTGAAAGGCACTAGGACAGGTGTTTTTGGAAGTGGGCATACAGGTATGTGCTGATGTGAACATCTGAACAAGTATAGGGGCATCTGGGAGTGTGCAGAGGCAGAATAGGGGGGGCTCCTGGAGCTGACAGCACAAAGGCAGGAGCAAAGCAAAACTGTCTGTGGAGGTGTTTGGGCTCTCTGGTGGGACCCTCTCTCACAGGTCTGTGCTGTCCTGCCAGGGATCAGCTGGACTAGCAGCCCAGCTGGCTATGCTCACCCTGTCCAGCTGCTCAGCTACGTGAAGGTACGTCTTTGGACAGAGAAATGAGGACACAATTGCCTTTCTTGCCTGGTGGGTGATCACAAGCCTTCCCTCTTCTCTTCCAAGGACTTCAGTTTGAGAAGTGAGAAAGATGCTGACTCCAGTGACAGCGATGAGAACTCGGAGCGTGGCAACTGGTCGAGCAAGGGCGATTACCTGCTGTCCATGGTGGGCTACGCCGTGGGCCTGGGCAACGTCTGGCGCTTTCCCTACCTCACCTACCAGAATGGAGGAGGTACCTGTGCTGAATGGCAGGGTCGGGTGGGCACACCTGGCTGTCCCCAGGAGAGAGGAGGGCAAGCTCCAAGGGCCAGCTCTGAGGCTGGGCATGTTCCATCAAAGCTGGATGTGAGCATCGCCCTGGAAACTGGGACTGACCCCGCTCATGGGAAAGGGGAGTAAGAGGCATCTATGTGCTTTTTGGGTGCAGACTGAGAAGGGAAATAGTATTTAGTTTGAGTTGCAAATTTCTACCTGAGGATTCCTTCTTCTGAATTACTCATAACCATGATGTACATTTTTGTCTGTGTGCCAAAATCCTCTACTTGTCTAAATAGCTGTTCTCCTTCCCCAGTGCTTATCTCCTGGTAAGTTTGTTATATACCATACCTGGTATGTTTATAGAGAGCAGTTTGATCCCCTCTGCACCTTTGTTTTTTCATGCAAACAATCTAAGCTGGAATAATTATCCCAGCTCAATAATTACCCAGATCAGACACTTGGGAAGTGTGAGACAGAGAGAGCCTCTACCTGCTTACACAATGAGCTAGTGGCAAAGCCAAGCAGAGGCACTGGCTTCCTTGGCTCGTATTCTTGAGCTTTATCTACTTGCCAGCCTGGTAATTAGAGAGTGCATAAATAGTAACTGCAGAGAACTTACTTTCAGTACCTATTTGCTCTGCCTAACAGTCGTTGAAGTAAAATTCTGGGCTGTAAATGCAGCACAGCCCACACAGCTGCCATGGAACATAAGGAGGCATTCTCAGTACAGAATTTTTATTGAAGTGAACTTGGCTGGTTTGCATTACTTACGGTTTTGTTGAACAAAATCGTGAAAACAAAATAAATTGTGATGTACATATTTTTTTTTTTAATCTGCTGCAGCAGAGACTTTGCATTTAAAGCATATTTGTGCTGCTGCTTGCATCCTTTTCTGTGCCCCTTACTCATGATTGATAAAGACAACTGTTACATCCTTGTTTCTAAACACAGGGGTAATCCAGTTAATTCTCTGGAACAATTTGCTTCCTGAAACTACATCAGGTATTTGCAGTTCCTTGCAGAACTGGGTCCTTGATTGCTTTAAATTCACTGAGAGTGATGTGGAGAGGTTCCTGCAGTGATATTGTGTTGTGTTTATGAAACTTGTACTCTGGCTTTCCCTCTCTTCTGTGCACACACAAAGAAATGCCAGTCCCTTTCACAGAACAGGGTGATCACTGATATCAGGTTAACATGCACTTTAAATGGACTTGAACAAGAGCCATCTTGAGATGTTGTTTGACACAGGACTAGGCCAACCATAGAAAATAATCTTCATGCTTTGATGTCCAGAGGCTGCTTAACAGGACAATTGCAAAACACAGCTAAGTACACACAGGAATGGCTCGGTTCCTCCTTAAATTAAAAGTTGAAAGGTGGACAAGGCTGGTGGTGCCTACAGCTAAGCAGTGTTCCTTCTTGTTTAGAGCGCATCTTCAATAGCTTTTGTAAAATTAATTTACTTTCTATAAGAAAAGCCATTCTTTTAAAATCAGCAGTTCTGACAGTCTGTGTCTCTTCATTGCAGGTACTATTTAGTCTTAGAGAAAACAGGACTTAGAAACAAATCTCTCTGTTTTGAAAAAAAAGCCCTTACAGTGGGGTATTTGAGGAGGGGATAAGGGGGAGTATAAAATGTGATGGTGAATACTGAAATATGCATTGTTTTCTCTGTGTGTGTGATTGTGCTTTCCTCCTCATTTTTTATCTCCTTCTTCTCAGGTGCTTTTCTAATCCCCTACACTCTGATGTTGGCATTAGCTGGCCTGCCCTTATTTTTCATGGAATGTTCCCTTGGGCAGTTTGCGAGTCTAGGGCCAGTTTCCATCTGGAAAATACTACCATTGTTTCAAGGTTGGTTTTGTTATGTTTACTGAGATCTTTTTTGTTCCAGTAATAAACTGTTGTGAATTAATTATTTCTTCATGAAGTTACTAATTCTGAGACACTGATAACTGCAGTGTGGCAACTATTCTTGATGTTACAGGGCCAGTGTTATGTTCCCAGGTGTGTACTTCCTCAGTACTTAGTTAATGAACAGATATTAAGTAAAGATTTCCCCACACAGGTTCTCTGTTATGAAAGGTTTTATCAATGATTCTTCCAGTGTTAAGCAGCACATCACCCTCACTGCAGCTGTGCAGGCAGAAGGAAATATTCCTGTTTTGCTGTGTGAGGTAAAACCTCAGTAAAACAACTGGTGTAACATGTGCAATAGATTGAAAATAAATTTTAGAAGTTGACTTTATCACTCTTTCTTTATGCTTCACCAGTGTAGCTTGCAAGGCAGCTGTGTTTTGGATGGATTAATTCTGTATTTGCCTGTCAGTGCAGGCACAGGCACACAGGTCTGGGTGCTCTGTGCAATATTGTGCACAATCATCCAGCAGCTGCCTTGGGAGTCGTCTGCTGGTGTGATAAAATATCCTAGACTCTGGCTTTGTAAAGTGAGGTGCCTCTTGAGATAAGAGAAATCTTTGCACTCTGTAGTGGTAGTTTGTCTCCCTGAGGGTTTGTATTCATAGGGAGATTTGTTTGGAAACAATTAACCTTGTGCTTTACTCACAAAGTCTGGTACCATGCCTGTAAAGGACTATGCAGTGATTTTGTTTGTCTTAATCTACCAGAGGAGTTAATGTAGGAACAAGGAAGTTTCTTTCTGATGCAACAAGCATTTTGCTTGTCACCTGCAGAAACTGGTTGCCCCATCATTTACTCCTTTTGCCGGTCTCTGTTCTGCAGCACAAGACTCTTTCATGAAAGCAATGTGGTTATTTTTAAAGCAAAGATTTTTAAACACAGTGTATCTTTTATGTGTCTGTGAAGACAGAAACATAAATATAGTTTCTAAGATGGTTGGTACAGTTTGTCAGGCTTTCCCAAACTCACAGAACAAAACTCGTTTTAACACGGTGGAGAACAGTAGTATTTGCAAGATTTACTGTAGTTTAAAGCATTCATTACCGTGGAGTCTTTAAAAAGGCTTGGGCAGTCCTAGTTCGGTTTGTTTTATTTTACTAAGTTTCTCTCTGAATGGGGGGAGAGAACAAAATACTGCATTTCCCCTTCAGACTTTGTAAATCGTCCAATTTTTCTATGGGCTTGATTCAAACTCTTATTTCAAAACTGTGTTTGAGAGGGTCAATTTGGATCACACCCATCATTTCATGAGTTTAAAATTTCATTGTTAGTTTGCTGTTAAAAATATTTTAAAACCAAAAAAAACCCCAACTTCAACTTCTTCCAAAGTGGCCTTTTAGAAGTCAAGTGAAGGCTATTTGTTTTTGTGGGTATTTTTTTGCAGCCCGAGTTTGGGGTGGTTAAGACATTGTGTTTTTCTCTTTCCTAGGAGTGGGCATCACAATGGTGATCATCTCAGCTTTTGTGACTATCTACTACAACGTTATCATTGCTTATGCACTCTACTACTTATTTGCCTCATTTCAAAAAGTGCTGCCATGGTCAGACTGCTTTTCCTGGGCAGATGAATTCTGCAGCAAGACACGAATAGGTACCATACTTACCAGATAGATTTTAATATTATCGGTTTTGGTAATTGGACTGTTTTCTGGGTGGAAATCAAGACAGCTCCCCGTGGCTTCAGAAGTCCTTCCTGGAGTTTTGCATCTGAACAGAGGAGTGATGGCAGGGGAGTGATGCTTATCTACTTCCCTGCCTCCAGTTCTGGGTGCTTGTGAAATCTACAGAGAACTGGGCTGAAATCACTTTGTTGGATCCTTTCTTTCTCCTTTAAAACCTCAGCTTTTTTTCTAGTACATACAATTCCTGGAAATACTGCATTCCCATCTAATCAGGCTTCGTGGCAAAATAAAAAAAACACCTTCCTTCCATGAGACAAACGACTGCAGTAGTTTTTATCGGGTTTTTCATTGCCCCTTGCCTCCCCTGTGGCTATGGTGATCCTGACCACCACTGAGGCACTGGTTTCACACTTCATTAACTCTTTAGAATGTATCTCCACACTACTGTTGTTGTCTTTGACAACAGATGTAGGGCCCAACACTTGCTATCTCACCAGTTTCTGTATCAGACCTGTTTAAGGCAAAAGGTGAAGTTGGTGAGGTAATTACCAGTCACCAGCTGGAAATGTCTTGCCAGGTAACCAGTGATTATTAAAATTACAAGGACAAGATCAGGATGGATTACATTGTTTGCAGTATTAATGTAAATATATCTCAACCACATATCTGAAAATCTCTTCTAGGATGCCTTATGTAACAAAAAGACGGCGATTATTTATTGGCAAAACAAAAAATATTGCAGCACATATTTGTAACTTTTGGGGGAACACAAAACTGAGCTGAGAAGAAGCTGTCCTGAAATAGGCTTCAAGGAGAATTTCCAGTAAATGCTGATATGTATGCTGATAAAGTGGTATTTATTGTATGTTCTGGCAAAAAATTCCCAACCCCAGTTTCCGTTCCTCCAACCCTGCTCCAGGGAAAATATTTAAAGCACTCTAATAAGCCCTCTGCCATAATCAGATGAATAACAGATACCACCTGATCCATGTGTCATCTTGGTTTGGGACAGATGTTTTCACAGAGTAACCAAGCCTACAATTTTAACTATGCTCTGTTCTGATTTTTGTAAGTATTTTTGAGGATAAGTAAAACGTGGTGAGCACAATAGATTCTTGGTGTTTTGATTTACAGTCAAGTAGCAAAGTCACAGCTGCGAGTGACATTTCAGGTTTGGTTCTAAATATTATTAGCAGGCAAACTACAATGGTAATTGCTTAGAAAACATATTTGCTGTATCAGTTTGATTTTTTTTTAATAATAGTCATCCCAGTGTTAATGATTTCTTTTTCATGATTTCAGTGAACGACTGTAACACAACCTTGCATGGGGAAATCATTCATGCAAACTACTCATTCATCGTAAGCAACAATCTCACGTGTATAAATGGCACCATAAACTACAAACCAGTGCAATTTCCCAGTGAGCAATACTGGAAGTAAGTAAATACTTTAAAGAAATTATTAAAAGTACCTTTTTATGCATTGTGGTTTTGGATGTACCTTTTATTTTTGTCTTATCTTGCAGTCCAGAAAATAGGTAGTCAAGGGACATGGGCATGCAAATCACTAGAGAGGGGATTTAAAATTTAATTGATGTTTGGCCTTCATGAGAGAAATTATGTATAGAAAGAGAAGCAAGTGAGTCAACCTTTAACCAACTGAAAAGTACTCCAATTTAAAGAAGTCTTCTTCTCTGGAGTCCTGGTAGGCACTACTTGGCATCTTTACATATAGCATATACTTTTTTCCTCAGGAGTTACTGTATAAAATATATTCACCTTATTCTGAATCTGGGCCTGTTGTGAAATTGCCATTTTTTATGGCCTCCTGGTCTCAATTTGCCTCATGTTCCCTGGGTTCCTGGAAACTGATTCTTATGGGCTCTTCTCTTCCTGTCAGAATTTCATGATTAACACAGAATATCTTAGGTGGGCCTGATGAGAGATATATAGAGAGATGAGAGCAGGTAGGCTTCAAAAAGAGGGGGAAAATGCAATTAAATATGCAGTTTCTCAATGCCAGTCATGCAATTCTAACTGCACACTGTTGGAAGAGGCTGCAGAGTCTTGTCATAGCCTCACAGAGCAGCTCACTTTTCCTGGGAAGTAGCTGAAGAGGAGGTGTGTGTGCTCTGCTGTCAGCCCCTCCTCACGGGAGCATCCTGTGCTTTCAGCAAAGTGGCTCTGCAGCGCTCGAGTGGGCTGGAGGACACCGGCAAGATCGTCTGGTACCTGGCTCTCTGCCTCCTCCTCTCCTGGATCATTGTTGGAGCTGCCCTGTTTAAAGGAATAAAATCTTCTGGAAAGGTATGTTAGGAAGAGCAAGGAGATGACTTCTGGCCTGATTCTGCCCTGTCAGTTAGACCCAGGGAAGTTTAGAATAAGGCAGGATGCAATCCTAACAAATTCCCCTTCTGGGGTCTGTCACGATATGACGCAGAAATGAAGGCACAGAACTCAGTGAGATCAAAGGCAGGAAAAAGAGAAAGTTTATTTACCACTTAGGTTTTATAGTTTTCCAGGGATTACCCCTGGATTGGATGGAGAAGTTACCACCTCTCCATCCACACTGATGGAGACAAAAGTCCATCAAATGTGTCTCCTTGAGAATGGAATGTAAACATAGATTGTTTTCCTACAGAGTCCTTGAAAGGACTCCACTTCAACCTATAAACATACAAAAAGGACCTCAGAAAATCAGAAGATTTTAGAAACTCTCAGAAGGCTTTAGAAATGTGGGTGACGGGTCAGATTTGGTTTCCCTCCTGCTCCTCGGCTTTGTATCTGTTACATAAAATATGAGTAAGGTGCTGATTGCACAGCCACTACTTAATACCTGGGCCTCCACCAGGCTGCCCTGTATTTTGGGATCTTGCTGTCGTGCCAGTGATTCCAGCTGAGTTTTAGCAGTTGCCTGGGCTGTGTGATGGAAGCATGCATGTGATGGCACACATGGGCACACGCCCTGGGAACACCCAGTGATTATTTTAAACTTCCAGTCTGGTTGAGATGTTTGGACAATACAGGTCAGGTCCTGTGAGCAGATGTGTGTGTGCAGGTTCCTGCCAGATTGTGAAATGTTTTTTGTTCCCAAAAACTGAAATGATTTTTAAGGACAAGGTACTTAGATGCTTGTTTTCAGAATCCGTCTCCACTGAGCTCCCATTTCCACAGGCTACAGCATGGTTGTCTGGAGTTTTTCTTGGGCTAGGCTGACTTCAGGCAGGCTGAATATCATCCTTCCTCATCTTTTCTTGGTTTTGTTCCTTCCTCCTCATTTTGTTCCATCTCCATAATTTACTTCTTCAGCCTCAGTTGCCTTTGTTCTTTTGTTCACCTTTTCTGCACAGATTTTTCCCCCCCTTTTCCTTCTGTTATTGTGCCATTGAACCACTGCCATGGTTCCTTGCTGCCTGCTTTCCTCTGATCAGTGTGATGTTTCCTCCTGTTTTGCTTTGTATTTGGAACTTTCTGCCCCTATTTCAGTGCTTTCCCAGCCTCGCTTATTTGGCTGCATGGTTCTTAATCTCATATTCTTTGGGTTTCTGGCAGCTGGCTCTTCCTGTTGTCACTTCTTTTCTGGCATAAAGGCAAACCTCTTTGGAGAGTAAGGTGAGACTTGGAAGAATCTATCTGGGCAGGAACAAGACTGATGAGAAGCAGAGAGAATTGTCCAATCTAGGCAGTCATGAAGGAGGTCTTTAGAAATGTCAGCCTCACCACATGATGGTGCAATGCTCTGCCTTGGTGCAACCAGCAGTACTGGGTCAATTACCTGTCTGCATAACACTGAAACTAAGACTCAAGAAACCAGAGTATTGTTGAACATAGCCTGTGTGACAATAATTCTACTGCTGGCCTTGGTCCCATTATGCTAGATCAAACAACAACACAATAGATCTGTGTCTTGAGAGAACCTAAAAGTCCTTGTTCCCATGAAGAAAGCTTCCAGAACAATGACTTTTTTAAATTTTTTTTTTTGTTTTGGCTTTTTGAGGAGGGGTTGGGGGGGATGGAAAGGGGTGGGAGCTGAAGGGAGCTCATCAGGAGACAATTCCACCCTGGTCACCTAGTTTTTCCTGGCTTTCAGTTTGCACTTGCTAGAAGCACTACCTAGCAATAGATGTCTGAGGTAGTTGGGTCTAGACCTTGCTACAGCAGTAAATCATGTGAGAAAAATGCATTTCTGAAACTGGTCAAATGCTATCTGAAATGTGGATATGTGTCTTGGGCCTTCTGCTTCTGCTGGAATGCAGTTCCAGAACCGGCTAAGCCAGATGGTTTGGTGGCTGGCATGTGTTCACTTCCCTGGTTGCCTGTTTTTCTTTTGTACCAGCAGATCTTAGCCTAAAGCCTGTCCAGTCCTTCTGCATGGAGGATCCCCTGTGGATCCCCTCATGTCTAATGTGTATCCCTGCCCATCTTTCTGCAGGTTGTCTACTTTACTGCACTCTTCCCATATGTCATCCTGCTCATCTTGTTGGTGCGAGGTGCCACCCTGGAAGGTGCTTTGGATGGCATTGAATACTACATTGGGAGACAGTCCAATATCACCAAGCTGATGGAGGCAGAGGTGAGAGGTAGCATCAGCCCCAGAAGTGTGATACACTTCCCTGGTTATGTGGGCTTGCTTCTTTCTTACATCAGGGGCTTCAGGTCCTGCCCTGTATTTTGCATCAGCAGCTGGTTGTGTAAAAAGTCCAAGCCCCTATTCCAGCTAGTCACAAACTGAAAGACAGTCATCTTCTTCCCCCTCCCTGCCACACCAGTGATGACAACTGTGCTATTGTCTCTAAACAGTTCTTGGGAGTCATGCTGGAGTTTTATCTTAGTAAGACCTGCTGTGAAAGTTATTGCTGATAATTTTAAGAGACATAAGACTGAAGGGATCCCTGAGTTTCAAATTCAGGCCATGCCTTGCCTGGGAAATTACCTTGGGTCATTAGGTGGACCAGGAAGGGCACCTCATGCAAACAAAACCAGGACATTTTTTGTTCTGTCTTATGCCAATATTATTGCAGTTTTATCAAAAGCAAGCGTTAAGTGTGATATTTATTTGTGGTACTTATGTGAGTGCTTGGCACTAGCTGAGGGGCTACATCAGAGGCAGAAGTGGTTTGTCGAGGTCACACAAGTGGGAGAGTACATGGAAGTTCTNTGATTGAGATGGCAAGGTCACCACTGTGCTATTTTCTATCCTCCTTAAAATTCATACAAAATAGAATTAGATATACAGGCTGAATGAAAAAAAAAACCAAACCATTGAGATTCAGTAGAGGGCAGACTTAAATGTTTATGATAAATACTATAAGTAATACAGTAATTCTCTTGTTCTCTTTTTTATTTTTTTCTTTTTTTGGTAGGTTTGGAAGGATGCAGCCACCCAGATATTTTACTCCCTGTCTGTGGCATGGGGCGGGCTTGTTGCTTTGTCTTCATACAACAGGTTCCACAACAACTGCTACTCAGATGCCATCATAGTTTGTGTGACCAACTGTGTCACCAGTGTGTTTGCTGGGTTTGCAATATTCTCCATCCTGGGACATATGGCATTTGTGTCCCAGAGGCCTGTCTCAGAAGTTGTGGACTCAGGTAGGCTGATGGTCACACTGTTGGTATTGGGATTTGCACTGGCCAAGGCATGGCAATAACATCCTTCTTTCCACTGCTTTCCAGGGTTTGAGCTGGCCTTCGTAGCCTACCCAGAGGCTCTCTCCAAGTTACCAGTTTCTCCTCTATGGTCCTTCTTGTTTTTCTTCATGCTTCTGCTTTTGGGCCTCGACTCCCAGTTTGCCTCCATAGGTAAGTGGGGTTTTTAAGTGACTCATGGTTCTTCAAATGACCACTGCCTTTCTTAATTGTGCTGCTCAAACTCCCTACTTCTTCCTTTGCAGAAACACTTACAACCACCATTCAAGATATAAGTCCCAAAGTGATGAGAAAATTAAGACTGCCTATAACTGTAGGTCTGTGTGCAGTGCTTTTTTTTCTCGGGCTAATTTGTGTTACTCAGGTAAGAAATTAAGTTTTTTTGGTAGTGAGTTTAGTTATGCTGCAAATGATGAATTCAAGTCAAAATACCATTCCAACTGTTCCTGTATTTGTGGATCAATCTCAGAGACCCTTGAATTTTGACAGTGTGCCTGTCAAAATTTAGACATGTTTTTAAATAGAAGGCCTTTACCTAGCCTGTGAACTATCAGCCTGATTTATCATTCCTCAGTTCAGGAATTTGTGTAATCACAAGAACATGAATACAACATGTCTGCAGCACAGTGGGTACTGGTAATAAATGCTGATGGGATCTTTTTGTTCAGAACTCACTACCAAGCAGGATAGGAATTGAAGAATGGCCTATTTATGTAATAAAAACCCATTAGCTCATGAACTAATTGTAGATTGCATGGTTACTTCTCCTCCATGTGTGTATGTATATAAATAGGCATACAGAAAAGGAATTTTAAGTATACTGTGTAAAATTTCTTGATGTAATTGCTTTTAAGGGTATGAAGGTTCACTGCAATTACTCCATCTAGAAATGCAGATTTATGTGTATAACTAGATTGAGAATGTGAAGGAGGTGATTGTGGTGAGCAAGTATGATTATGGTCAAGCAAAGTATGTAAGTCATGAAACAGACTGGCAGGGAAGCTTGCAAGGGACTTAGTGCACAAGAGTGTGAAAAGCTCAGAAATTGTTTCCTGCTCTGTGATCCTGCTATTGCATGCTGGTGTTTAAATCTGTGATTAACCCCATGGAGAAGTCGTGCATGTAGGAGCATAGAAGCCTTCCAGAACTAATAACTGGTATAGCTGTTACTGCAGCTCAATATAAAAACTTCAGCACCAACTTTATTCCTGTAAGTTTCAAATTTAAATCTTGCTTGCAGCTGTTTATATATGTTCTGCATATACATAGATCTTGGTTTTAACCTCTATAGTATTTTGTTAGATGTGCTTTTCAACTTTACAGAGAGGGATTTAAAGAAAATAATATTCACAAATCTGTATTTGACCTGGAGAACTATGAACTTAAAAACTCAGAGTTGCAATTAGTTAAATTGTCTTGAACAAATACATCTTACTTTGTTTGCATAAGCATGTTACTACTCATATTTTAACCTCTAATGTTTGTTCTGCAGGCAGGAATTTACTGGGTTAACCTAATAGATCACTTCTGTGCTGGATGGGGAATCCTTATTTCAGCTGTCCTGGAGATAATAGGCATAGTCTACATTTACGGTAATTTATTTGCATTTAAAATACATAATTAAACTAAGCAATCCCTAAGGAACTAAGGAATGGTGTATATCATAGAGGCACAGCATGGTGTTGGGGTGGAAGGGACTTGAAAGGACTTACAGTTCCAACCCCCTGCCACGGGCAGGGACACCTTCCACTAGACAAGGTTTCCCAGAGCCCCATCCAGCCTGGCCTTGAGCAGTGCCAGGGATATTAAATACTAATTACTGCAATAAAGAATTTTTAAGCTAACCGTCTAAACAATAATACAATAATAAAATCTTTAATAATTAACACAGAACTGGAGAAACTGTCCTTGATCATTGCCTTTCTTTGGCCACTTTTGAGAAACCCCACCTGCAAGGGAGGTACCTGCTTTACAGTGAGCCCCATGGTTGTCTTCCAACAGGAGGAAACAGATTCATCGAAGATATTGAAATGATGATTGGAAAGAAGAGCTTTTTATTCTGGCTGTGGTGGAGAGTGTGCTGGTTTTTCATCACTCCCGTGCTGTTAATGGTGCGTGCACAAGACTGGATTGTGTTAGTGTGACAGAACTTAGTAACTTAATACTGGAGAGGTTTCTGTGTGAAGATTCAGCGCTGACTGCCCGGGCTCTGTGTATAAAGATGAGGCATAGCTGTGCCAGTGAAGTGAACTATGGGCTGTCTCTGCTTCCTGATACATTCCCTGCTCCTTTGATCCTCTCCAGGAGAGGCTGGAGCTTGAGATCAGTTACTAGTGAGTGGGTCTACCCTCCCAAGGCCTAACACAGAGCAACAAGGTCCTCTGCCTTGGCAGCTGGATT
>WEIU01007617.1:3007-52085 GCA_013389925.1 Aegithalos caudatus
AGCAGAAAGGTCACTTAGTGATGTTAATTAGCAGTTATTCATGGTGATGATTCAGTCTCACTCCATAGATCCAGCCTTGTGGACACTCTGGGAGTCCAGAGGCAGGACACTTTCTGGTCCATACAAGAATAGTCTGCACGGAGCAGATACCTGCTGTAGGAACAGTGTATTAGGCTATAAAAATCAGTGCTGTGTCATTTTGTGTTTAAATAGACTTTTATATTCCTCAGGGCTGAAAAATAAATAAAAGGTGAGGGTTTTTTCCCCTTCTCTTCCTTTAGAAAAGAAAGTGTTTTGTTTGAAAAGAGAATTGAAGGTAAAGAATAACAAACTAGAGTAGGAAATATATTTTAGATATAGCATTTACAAAGAAAAGGTACAGAATATGTGAGTGAGGATAGGATATAATGTAATGAAAATTGCATTGTTCACTGCTTTAAAGCTCTAACTTTTTCTTGTACATTTTTCTCTTTCAGAGCCGTACTCAAATCAGCACAAAAATAAATTAGGTAATTAGTCAAATAAATGGTCTAAATCTTCATGTCATAATTACAGAAGACCCATGGATTTTATGGGTTCTATATTCTACATTGAGTTGAAAGGCTAAACTACTAGAAATTAACAATTCCTTGCTTAAAATCTATTGAATGATCAACCAAGAAAAGAAAAAAAATTGCTTTTCTGCTTTATTAGTATTATTTCAGGATCATAAGAAATAAATAGCCCTGAAATAATCAACAACTTACCTTGATGATTCATTTTTATTATGAGGCATTCACTTGCAGACAGAAAGAGTGCCTTTGCTCTAGCAAGGAGAATTGCTGGATGTGTATTCTGGTCATTGGAGATAAAGACCCTGACAATGTCGTTCACACACGACTAACTTTATTGATGTAGTCCTCTGTGCTGTGGTATACACCCTATGCTATGTGTTTTGATGGAGAAGAGCAATTATTCTGTTTTTCCTGGACTAAAACCTACATGCTTCCAGATTCCTAAGGAAAACTAACAGAGAGTTAGTTTTTGTGCAATCCTAGGCTTGGGGCACTTTCCCAATCAGAAAGGGAATTTCAGTGGGGTTCTACACGTGCTTCTTCTGCAGAAACCTCAAGTGTGACAATTTATGTTCAGAGATGATCTGATTAAAGCCATAGACATTAATTTTTCAGTTTCCAGAGATGAACACAGGACAATGCTTAATTCAGGATTGAAGTGGAGAGTATTTCTTGCCATGGTTATATTTGTGAGCTTGTAACAGCTCTGAGGAGCCTTTGTGAGGAAATTGGAAGGGAAAAAAAGACATGATTCTACCACAGCTTGAAACTGAGAAGAGAGATTTCCATCTGTAGACTTACTGATGCTAACCATGCTTAGCTGGGACAGTCCCAACATTTCCTGACAGCCCACGTGAGAAGCTAACTTAGCATGGGCAAAAGCACCATTCAAACTATGCAGGCTCAATGCAGATCCTCTGTAAACCTGCACAAAACTTGCAAGTTCTATTTGCACAGAATTAATTTGAACATAATTTGAGTACTATCATGAGGAAGGTAGGCTCTTTTTAAGAATTTTTTGCCCCATAGTCGTTTTTCAACATTGTCCTAAACAAAGACAATTTGGATTGCCTCTCTTAGTTTATTTTATACTGTAAATAGTGTGAAAATAAATACATAGCAAACTTGACATGAAAGAACTGTAATAAAGCTAGTAAATAAAACCCATTTTCTTCCCATAAATATCTTAAAGTATCTGGACAGAACTTATACATTTTTATATCTCCCTTATGCAGTGAATGCACTAAAAGAGAAAGGTAGAAGACAATTATAGGGTTTTTAAAAATACTGCAGTTCCCACACTGTGACCTTTTCACAATCATAACAAGATGGTATAAAAATGTAAAGTATGAATGCTAGCTTCAAGATGAAGGATCTTACAAATTTTTAAGTGAGTGTTCTTGAAAATCTAGACTGAATTGTAGTTCTCTACCTTTTCACAGAGTACTTCTTATTGAAACAGCTTTTTCAGACTTCTTTCTGACTTTAAGAAATAATTTGGAACAATCATTTAAAAACAAAATTGCCATGTGCATAATCCTGGTTTACAACTTTTCAAAGAAAGAGAAAACAAAATATTGAAATTTAGGCAAGGAATATAAGTAGTGGTGAAAGAATTTTTGAACTACATAATTCAGTTTCATGTCGGACATATATGGATGTATAGAATTTTAGAGGGAAATCCTACACCCACAAGGATGTGATATGTGGAAGAATCAAGGAGTCTGGCCAGGGAGATCCAACGATAGCTACAGCAAATCATCTCTTGTTCAGAAATCTACTGCTAAGTGTAGCAAGAAATTTCTACAATTTGAATAATTTTCAATGGATTTTTCAGTGTGAGTTTGCTTCTGAAAAGCTGTAGTGCAAAGCAGCCAGATTCCTTACCCTGCTCTTGAAACCCAGATCCAGAAAAGCTGCAAGAACACTACACAGTCTGCAGAGTTGGGGAGAAAAGCACTGGCTTGGTGGACGTCTGTCCACTTTGGCTAAATTGTGTTGTGTTGAGATAATTTATTTGAGTGCTGTTTCCCAGAGATAATGAACACACAGACAGTCTACACTGCTGTTAGTTTCATCATCAGCTTGAATAAAACTTTTGGTCAAATCACTTGGGCCTTACTACTTTGCTGATTAGGCTCAGTAACAGACACAGTTATAGGCTGCACCAGATCCATATAGGCAAGAGCAGCACAGTCAGGAGAGATGCAGCTTTTCTTGTTCTTGTGTGGAATCACAAGAAGAACACATTGAGCACTAATGATGCCACGTGGATGATAGAAGCACAGACAGTACTTCATGTATTATCTTTCTGTGTGTAAAATAAAGTTTGTGTTGTGTGAGAGGTTTGAAGGATGGATCAGCCAAAGTTTACAAAGAGAGGATAAATGTCTGAATTTGAAGCTGTAAATTTCTGTTGAAGAGAACTTGGTTCTAAATTTCATGGGAAATAGCACAGGTTTGCTTAATTTCATTATCTGCCTACAGCCTGTTTATCTGTATTAGCTATATCTGATCAGAATTTAACATCTGCAGTGGGCTATGGGAATGAGAGTCAGAAGAAGGTCACTGTAGTGTCTATGTAGTGTGCAGGTTCAGCACTGGATGCTGTGCCGGGCACAATCCTTGAGTTAAACTGGAGTTTATCACCTCACTTGCAGTGCATTTTTACTTACGCTTGCAGGTGAGTTAGAGAAATGCTCTGCAATGCTGTCAAACCAATGACATGCAAGACTTCCTGAGTTTCTGATAAAAAGGAATTGAAGGTCACTTCTTAAGATCAACAGGTTTATCTCTAATCCAGGGTAGTAAACTTAATTGACTGCGTATTTTGCAACAAAAGCAGAAGTTTCAGAAGAGTTGGAGCGTAGTGTCTCATCCATTGCTACAATAATTCATATTTGAGTGAATCATAAAGAAAGGCCATAAGATTTTAATGATGTCTTAAAACTATTGAACCTCCAGAGAATGTGGTTTTGTTTTGACTTCCAACTTAAGCTCTGTTTCTGACAAGTTCACTCACTCAGGTGGTGTTCATGTCCCTATTGTTGCTAAGGTCTCCATTACTACATTATTCTTGCTGAGGAAGATATTTAAAATTCTGTCTTCATCATACTGTTGTATTCTGGAGAATATATCCAGGGTCACGCACAAAACAAGTCTTTTATAGCTGAAGCTTATTGCTAAATTGTAAATGGATTCCTGTCTTTATAAGGAGAAATATTTGAAGTATTGGTCCTCATTTTCTCAAATGCTGTCCTTTGCTTGGAAGAAGGGTAAAAATAGTCAGAGCAACAGTTCCCAATTCTGATACTACCATCTTGATACCTGACTTAGTAGATGCCTCTGCTTGGTCAGCACCAGCAAAGAGCAAGCAAGGATTTCTGCATTCTGCTTTAACACACTGCCTCTGCCTGGTCTGCAGGGAACAGCACTGGCTACCTTCCTGCTCAGTGTTCCCTTCCATCACTGCTGATCTCCATTTGGCAGCCAGCGCCAAGTTATGTCCTATTTGTACTTTTCAGATGATGTAGAGGTGAAAGGGCTGACACTGCGGATTTGTGATTAGTTTTGTCAAGACCACTGCAAAGCCTGGCATTTCTGTTAGTTTGGCATTTGGCATTTCTGTTTGACACCACCGATGATAGGGCTTTATTACACAGGGGAGTGCTGCAACCCTAGGGGATAATTCAAAACACTTCTTATTTATTCCCAAAGTAAATTAAAAAATTTATCATGACTCTTATCAGTGCATGCACACACACAAAAATAAAATCACTTAGAATGTGGTGCAATTAACAGCTATCTGATTTCTCTTTATATACTTATAAGGGTGAGCAAAGAAAGGAGCACATCTTCAGCTTCTAGTTGAGTATAGCACATGTGATAAAAACATGTCTCAGTTTTGGATAAGAGTTGGTGATCTTTGTATTCATATTTCTGAAGCCTTGCTCATCAACAAAGAAATACTGGCAAAATTTCCAAACAAAGCATCTTCCCTGGGAAATGATTCCTCTTGTGTCAAACATTGACAAGGCATCAAGGGAAGGGAGTTACGGGCAGTAAAGTAAGAAGACATTTACTCAGTTATGCTTTAAATTTTTCCCCCCCACATTTAGCTGTGGCAAAAAAAAAAAACCAAAAAACAACTGTATTGAAGTTCCAGGAAAAAATGGTACAGGATTTCTATTCTCTGTTGAAGATCCAGGAAAAATGGTACAAGATTTTTATCCTCCTGCTTTTTCTGATTTGGGGATTTTAATATGTTATCCTAGAGGCAAAGATAGCTGGAGACATTACGGCAGTACCTATGAAAGCTTCCACAGTGCAAAGACCAGTTTTATAAGCCAGTCCACAAGAGTGAGTAGGCCTTAACAGGTAACGTTTATAGGTGCATTTCCACTGATTTCTGAATTGTTATTTTTTTGCTGCTTGATTGTGCATTGAAGCTTGTCCAAGGCTGGAGGTCACCTTCCTAGTGGTAGAAGAGAAATAGACTGATGGCTTTTATTCTGCTGCAGCCATGTCTAAATCAAGAACTTATGAGCTCTGTGGATACTGGCATGCTTCAAGAACTTGAACATTGTTCAAGTCAAACTTTGGTGCTTAGGTTGCAGTGCTTAGTCTGTGACAAGTTTGATAGCACTGGAAATTCTGACAGCAGGAGGACGAAGAGAAGTGTGAGGAAGCCCCATCTATTTCCATCTGGATTGTTTGGCTCTTCAAAAATGCAAATCAACTGTTTTGGATGGTGTAAGATAACAACAATCCCCTTTTGCTTCACAGCACATTTGAGCCTGCTTGTAAACTCTGGGAATAAATTCTGCAAGCACTTGATAAGGCTTCAATTAAGTGTTCACCTTGCAGCCAAGCACTAAATTACCTGCCTTTCCAGGTCACTAGCTATTTGCTGATTAAGCTCTGATCTCCATTTTGAAAGGATTGCTGTCATTGAAACAACCGCTGTATCACCTCACAGCTGACATAGCACCTTCTCCTGTCCCTATGCTCTGCTCAGCTCCAAACAGACAAATCACAGGAGCATGTGGAGAGAGAGCAGGAAACATTGCTGGGAGATGAGAATCCATCCTCCCAGCTAATTAAATTCCTGACTCCTCTATGCTTGGTAAAGTGCAAGGAGTCACTTCCATGTAATACAGCTTGTGCTTGCTCTGTAAGTATTGCAGCATGCATAAATATAAAGAATCATTTTGCTAAATGAGAAGGCTGCATGTAGTTCTGTCATCGACAGGACAGCCACAGCTGCGCCGGGAAGGCAGAGCTTGCAAGATATTCATGCAGGAGAACACTTAATGAAAAAAAGGGGTCAACACTGGGAAACAAACCATATATGGAGAGCTGTCCAGTGCAAATAGAATAAAACTGCTCATTAGACAGAAAATGCCATTTCCTTCCTCTAATCCTGCACATTTTTAGTAATCCCAGGTACTGCTTGGGGTAATGCCAATTTAATACACAGCTGTGTAGTTACAGAACATCTTTTTACCTTCAAAAACCACGTTCCTGATGGAAAATTTGGGATTATCCAATTAGTATTGTAGATTAAGTAAATCTGTGAATGCCAAAAAGCGGAGCAGAAACTGCTAAACCAGACTATTTCTTCATCTACATCACTGTGGTTGTTAATGGACTGCTCTTAATGCTATTAAAAAAAGAAAAGCTTCTTCAGAATAAATTATGTTTATATAATAGGTTGTATGATTAGCATCATACTTAAGAAAATTAGGCCTTTTTTACTCTTTGAGATGAATAGTTTATTTCTCTGAAAGCCAAGGTCTGTTATCCCATGTGGCATTCATTATCAGAACTTGCAAAATTGCTAACATGTTGATCCAGGACATACGAATCATTTTGTTCTGTTGTTTCTGCTTGTTTCTCAAAATATTGTCCATGGAATGGATCTAAAATGAGTGAAAACACTGTTATTGCTCCAGTGGCTTCAAACCAGCAGTCCTTAATGTCCGAACAGCAGGAATCAAGACAGAGGAAGCAGAACAAATAACAGAGTTTGTCTGAACTGTCCTATATTTGCATGAGCTTGAAGGACTCTATTTACTTGGAGTCTTAGCTGTGGGATATTTCCTTCCTGCTACCTTGCATTAAACTGATAATGGTAACCCACAAACTCCTCAGTGAGAGACAAAGAGGATATTCCTTTCTCTCTCTGAAAATCAGCCATGAGGTGGAATGTGATCCCTGCCCCCGTCAGCCTTGCAAAGAGGCAGCCTTGCAAAGAGGCAGGAAAATGGAGAGACAGTAGTTAATTAGTAGGAACTCAGAATAAGTATTTCTATGCAGAAAGTTATTTTAGGAAGAGCTGCTCTCCCTTGGTAGAAGAGATCCCACAGTGTGTGTTTGTGGAATTGATCATCCAGAGTCTGTGAGGATACTTTTAGAAGTCTTCAGCTGCGAACCTTTAGGCTGTGCTGTCTAATAATTTCTGTCTAGTAGTTCTTAGGCCCGTAGTCAGTCTTGCATTAGGCCTATTTTTGTTGATTTTTCTTGCCATTATGTTCCTTATGTTACCTTTATTATTTGAGCATCAAAATTGAATGTAGTGCTATGAACAGAATAAGGTATTCTGTTGCAAGGAACTTGTAGTCTAATTCAGGTGCAGTGAAGCACAGGCATACATAATATACATGATAAGGATGCAAATTCAAAGTAATAGTGGTGACTTGGGAAAAATCAGTGCTGCAGGTTAATTTACTACTTCTGAAGAGTTACTAGACTGCAGAACATAATGAAAACACTGAGCAATTCAAAAGATGTATTTTCCTTCTTTTTTTTCCTTTTTTTCCAAAATGCATCATCAAATGGAGGGCCAATACCCAAATAAAATAGAGAGATAACAAAATTGGGACCCTCTTTTCTGGGCTTCAGTTCAGTTTTCTGAACTGAAGCCCAGAAAAGAAAATTGAGGATTTCTTTACTTTCTTAACTGGAGTATGCCTTGTGAAATTGGACTTTCATTAAAATAGCGAAAAGAGCAGATGGGGGGAATCTGGACTGCATCCACTATTGATGTAACAAAAGTCCTGTCAGCAATGTGCTGTGAGCTTCTCAGAAAATATTGAGTTTATACTTGGTTTATGTGTACCTGTAAGATTGAGATGTTGGACATTGCTTTTCTTGATGAGTATACATGCAGACTGATAAGGTAATGATCCTAAAAGGTATACCAGGGGTACCCAAAGCAAAAATCCAGATTTGAATCTGTTTCCAAGTCTAAATGTCTAGTGGGGATCCACAGAGTTACACACACCAGCAAACCTCAGGAAGCAGTGATCCCATTGAATTTGCTGGCAGTCTTTTACTTTGCGTTTGGACTCTTGTCTGAGACTTGATTTTGTGCCATTTATGGTGATTCTATTTCAGGAGTGTCACCCAACATTTCTTTTTGTTTGTGGGTCTAATCACATTTCATTTAAATGTTCAGTGATCGCAGTGAAGGAGCTGTCAAAAAACAAGCTTTGTATACCAAAATCACTAACATCATGTAGCAATTTTGTCACTGGTATTGATCCTTCAAACCACACCTGAATCCAAAAGTGACTATAAGGTCAGAAGAAGCAGAAAGAACACAGATAAAATGTGCAGACTTTCAAGTGTGGCTGCAAATTCTGACACCAGTTGCATCCCTGACATGTAGTGTGTTCTCACTCAAATATGCTGGTTCCCATTGAAGAAAAATGTGAAATACAGGACAGTTTTTGAGACAATGATCAAAATGCAAGTGGAGTTTTCATACACAGATGTACAAACACACATGTACCTAGGGATTATTTGAACACAGAAGCACCAATAAGTGAGATCAACTGTACTTGTTTATTAGTATTTTGATAACACTACAACTGAGAGTCAAGAATTGCTTTAATTTTGTTGGTCTGTGACTAACTCTTGTGGTATTGTGCTATTAGTACAGCAACGTTGAATTTTTCTGTTTTTCTGAGTATACTTATTTTCACTTTGCTATGTCTATAGGTTGAAAATCAAACATTTAACAAAGTTGCATGGACAGGTCTTCACAGCAGATGTTTCTGGGGTGTCCATAGTCTTCTAGGGTGACCAAAGGGTAATACTGACGTTGCATGCATTTAGCAGTGTAAGGCCAGGAACTTTTCTGTCTCATGTTTTCTTTATAAGGGTAAACCCATTAAAGACTCCAAGATACTCAGTTTTTTCTCAGGAGTAAGTTTGTTTTTTTTTTTTGACTCTCTGGTCAATAAATGCCGCATACTGATTTCAGAGTATTCATTTTCCTCTGTACTTCCAGCAAAAGCATCACCATCACACTGCAGGTTTTTTCTTTCATTGCAGTGGTATTTTAGCGCTGTAAAAACAATAGGTTGAAGAACGAGTGGCTAAATGTTTACCTTGGTAAATACCTTTGAAAACAGCAGAGGTGTCTTTCTTTTGTTTGATTAAGATAACATTTTAGAAAAACAAAGCTCTCAGGTCTGTATCTTTGGAAATTAAGTAAATTATCTGATTCCTAAGAGAGACAAGCACAAAAAGTTGTCCACAGACTCCTGCAAGAGAGAGGTTAACTCTGTAAAGAGGGTATCAAAAACTTAGTTTGTAGTCTGAAAGAAGTACTCATGCAAATTTAGGCTGAAAAAAAGTGCCTCAAATTTTAACAGTTTTTTAAGCAAGAGCAAGACAAAAAAAAAAACCAAAACACTGACTTTAGCAGCCAAAAAAATTTCTTTGCATTGTGTGAGAACAACATGCTACAATTTTCCAAATGGAACATTTTTATTATTTAATTGGTCTCAAAAGCTAAATGATTCAATGAAATAAACTGAGTCCATGAAAATGTAAAAAAGAAAATTAATAACAGCAGGCCTGGTGCCTAAGCGCCTTACTCATGAATGTAAAAATGACTGATTTTGTTACCAGCTGTGTACTCTGGTAAATAATGGGCTTGAGCTTGCAATTTCTTCTACATGTAACTATTTTCTGTGCTTTTTTGTTAGCCAAGATTACTGATGAGTCTATGAGTTTGCAAGACCAGGCCTATTCAAAAAATGAATGTGATGGGAGATAACATCCAGAACCCTTGTTGCCTGGCGTTGTGAATGGGAATTCTGGATTTCTGCTTTTTGTTATGGTGCCTCTTTTGCTGTGGGCTTTGTTCTGTCCTGCTCTATGTATGAAGGCAAGACTCCTGTGGAGAGCTGATATGCTGGAACAAGTTACCCAGGGCATTATCAAACTTGTAGGTTTTAAGCTGAGAGTCAGTTTCTAAGAAAGAAAAATTTGACTTATGAATGTATATGGAAAGTCCACAAGGCTAGAGGGTCATGGGGTCTTAGGGGCAATGGACTATTGTCTTCAATGCAAATAACAAGGTCACTGTGAGGCTAATACCTGCCTGTCTAGTTTGCAGCATGTGTTGGCAGAGGAGTATCAATTCCTCTCATAGACAAGGAATCCTTCTGGGAATATTTTTTCATTTGCTTTGCAGCTTTGGTTGGTGGGATTGGTGTAGCAGATCCATGTTCACAGAACCACCAGAATATGTTAAGTTGGATGGGACCCACAAGGATCATTGAGGCCACCTCCTGGCCCTGCACAGGACCAACCCTGTGTCAGGATGTCATACTGTGTGCCTGAAAATATTGTCCAAACCCTTCTTGAACTCTATCACACTTGGTGCTGTAACCACTACCCTGGGGAGCCTATTACAGTGCCAAACCACCCTCTGGGTAAAGAACCTTTTTCTAATACCCAACCTAAACCTCCCCTGACACAACTTCAGGCCATTCCCTTAGGTCCTGTCACTAGTGACCATGGAGAGGAGATCAGTACCTGCCCCTGCTCTTCCCCTCATGAGGAAGCTGCAGACTGCAGTGAGGTCTGCCCTCAGTCTCCTCCTCTCCAGGCTGAACAGGCCAAGTGACCTCAGCTGCTCTTCACACAGCTTCCCCTCAAGGCCCATCACCATCTTTGTTGCCCTCATCTGGATGGTCTCTTAGTATCTTTTTATTGTGTTGCTCAAAACTGCACACAGCTCTTACGGTGAGGCCAACCAGTGCACAACAGAGGGGATAGTCCCCTCCCTTGCCCAGCTGGTGATGCTGTACCTGATGCACTCCAGGACAGGGTTGGCCCTCCTGGCTGCCAGGGCACTGCTGACTCATGTTCAACTTCCATGAAGCAGGACCCCCAGGTCCCTTTCAGGTCACTGCTTTCCAGTGTCTCATTCTCCAGTTTGTATATCCCAGATTGTCCCAGTTGCAGAATCCAGCACTTCTTCCCCTTGTTGGACTTCAAATAGTTGGTGATTGCCTAGCCCTCTAGTTTGTTGAGGTCTCTCTGCAAGGCTTCCTTGCACTTGAGGGAGTCAACTGCTGCTCCCAGTTTTGTATCTGTTTGCTTATAGAAGTGGATGTGCTGAGTTTACTCACCAAACCAAGCTGTAAATTAAGGAGCTGAAAACCCAAAAATACAAATGTGTTTTCCATTTGCCTAGTCCTGCTTCAAGATTCTGGAGGCCTAAACTAGTTGGAAAATGCCTTCTGCATTTTGTACCAAATATTCATTATGTCCTTTGTACTTGCTCACCCATACTTGTGTGAGCTGACCTGATGCCTAAAACAGATCTCCAGGAACTGGAGACAAAATCACCAATTGGGACAGCACAGGAGATAGAATTTCCTCAGCCCTCTGTAGAAAGTCCTATCATATGTTAGCAACAAATTACTTTCAGGTCATGGCTTTGAGGGTCCCAGTGTGCCAGCTGCTGTCAGCAAGTGGACTGTGATGCAGGTAGTTGACAGTCCCACTAGTGAAGGTGGAAACAGGGCTGTTCCCAGGTGGCACAGGACCGTTCCCAGGTGTCCCCCAAAAGAAGGGCAGTGCATCAGCTACTCTTCTTGTTGACAGGACTGTGGGTTGTAGATTGGGTTTCGACCTTCCCCTGTGTTTTGGTTGTCCTGTACTGCTCCAAAATGCCTTCTCAACTCTATGCTCTTATAGAAATTTACTTTATCTGGATGTTGGACTCAGAAGAAACCCCAAACTAATACGAAATTTGGATAAAGAGAGAAAGGGTTGTAGTAAAAATTGCAGGCAAGCTACAAACACTAAGAATACTTACGCTATTTTTAATATTGAATATAATAGTGCAGAAGCTCACACAGCTGGAAAGACATCTAGATAGTAATCATGGGGGTACTTAAAATGATGTTATTATGAATAACTTAGCAGCAACTACAGGATGAGGTTTTTCTTACTGCATAAGAAATTATTAGATTTTGATACTGCTTTTGTTCTTTTCAGTACAGTATTTTCGAATGCCAGATGACCCTACTGTGTTCTGTGAGCAGATCATGTTTGTGGCAGAATTGAGGAAAATCAGTGGCAACCCGAATCAACTGGAAACTGAAATAAATTTAAATATTTATTTCAAGCATTAATATATTTATCACTTTGTAACTTAAAGCAGTGGCACCATAATTCAGCAGATTTCCCTCTCACCTCTACTCAATAGCAAAACAAATGCTGATCCATGAAGTGTGCTGAAACACAGTGAAAGAGAGGTGTTTCATCACTGTTGCCCCTCTGCTCCCCTAACTACAGCAGTAGGGACTTGCTGCTTCCTCCACATTTTTTTGCAGTAAGGGCTTCCTGACATTGCTTTTTTGGTTTTATCCTTCTACAATTTACAACTTGCTTTGGTGAGTAACACCATTTGGCAAGGGAGAGCAGTGCTTGCAGAGAAAGGACACAGGTTATAGGGGAGAGAAGCCAGGGAAAGTTTGGCACTGTTGATATTTCTCTTACACCCTCTACCAGATGGTCCTTCCTTTTTTTTCTCCAATTGCTAAAACCTGTATTGAAAATTCAGGCATTTTTTCAAATATTTTATTTCTCTGCTTTAAAAATACCCGAGATTTCTTTGTGCAAGTGCAGCTGTTGAAAAATAACATCATGCCTCAGAAACTCCGATTTTCCATTATATATATATATAGCATATATCCTCTCAATTGACATCTTTGTATTTTTTTAAAAATTGTTAATAACTAAGTGTAATATTCTTATCATATAAGTAATCATAATGCTGTTAGACTGTATCTCTGTTATTTCTTTCTTGTTTGGCAAATGCTTTGTCTTCTCACATTCATTATTTTTTCCCCATTCACCTTCAGTTTGGCTCTCCCAAACTCTTATACCAAGAGATCCATGATCAATATAAGGCATAAAAGGCTTACAATATACTGGCTGTACTGCAATCCATTAATGAAGATTTCTGACAACAGGGCTGAATATCAGTGATGTCTACATCTCCTGAAAGAACATTTTCTGTATTGTTTTTATGAATTGACACAAAGGAATTTGTTCTCCTACAAGCTGTTCCAAGGAAATAAGTGAGAAATACTTAAAAATTATTAAAATATTAATTGTAAATGCCCAAAGAAAACATTTATTAATTTATTTTATTCATTTATTTAAACACTTATTTCAGAAAGTCCTGAAAATTTGTAATTATAGTAGTAATTTTTTTTTTATTAAATGGGCCATCTACTACAGGGAGCACGTATATCTTCCTTCTGGGAGGAACAAGAATTTATTCCCTCAGGCAGCTTGACTGTAAATAAATAGAATGTTACATATAACAATTCAGAAGGCAAGAAGAATCCCATTTAGTTAGTGAGAAGTAAAATAGATAAATGGAGAAGACCACTATGTCTTTGGCAATAGATATGTATAATTTAAAGCTAATATAAGATAATGAGGATGAAGATAGAGCTGTGCAAAACCGGGCACTTTCAGATCACAGAATGAGAATGTCTGGTGAAAAAGATTAATGCAAAATATCTAGGCTAATCCAACATTAGGAAAATTCAGGTCAAACCTGGAATTAGTGCTTTTTTTTCTCTACTGATAACCTTGATGTTTCCATACTTACCTTTCTCACTCTCATACAGTTACTTAAGCCCCATATTCTTTATGCAAAAAACTCAAAACCTTGCCTCTTACAGCTCTTATCTCTTCTTTTAGGAGCAACAGAACAGTGCAAGCCTGGTGCCTTGAAAATCTACAGATGAATAAGTATCAGAGATGGCACTGAACAGCTGTTTCTCTGGGCAAAACTCATCTGTGTATCTGTGAGAAGTTAGGCTTTTTGTTATTTGATACATGAGTGGCAGCAGCAAAGTGAGGGTGAAGGAAGAGGGCAGATTGAATAAAAATCCCTCAGAGTTATTTTGTCAGATATTTTTGCCTCTCTGAAGCATCTGCTAAGCATTTAGTTATTTTTATATCATTATAAAAATGTTGTTTTGCTAATGTTAACAAGATCTTAATATAAATTCTGTTGAATTGTTTTTGAGAATCTTTTCTTCTTTGTAGCAAATTTTTGGTTTGCACCAAATACTTTTTGACAGATTGGTATGTCTTTGCTGCTTTTATGAAAAGCCATCCATGCTTTGCTAAGACACAAAACCTTTAAAAATCCCAATTAATTATGGGCAAAGGAAAAATTATAAAAATGTGCTTTGAGAGAGGAAAAAGAGGCACAAAACAAGCATTTCAGGATTGATTTGCCCAAAAATAAATGACAGCATATGTAATTTTATGTTGATTTAAATTATTTGTGAATTTAAGTCCAATTCAGCAGTTAGAGCCTCATGAAACAAATAGAAAATTATTGAGGAGATAACAGTTTCTTGAGATCTTGTTTCAACAGAAGTAAGGCCCTTCAACCTGTCCTCATCCACTTCAGCAGCAAAATGTTGCTGTGTTCTCTAGCAGAACAAAGATAATTTTTAAACTCTTCCTTCTGCCACATCCCAAATTCTGGCACTCGCAAAGTAAGGTTACACTGAAGGGCAATTCAATATTCAAAGGAAACATCTCTGTAAAATTCCAGAGTCTCAATATTCTGGCACATCTGAGGTAAGAGCTATGGGCAAGGCTTGTATGTAAATGAAGTAAAGACCCCTCTGAGCAAAGCACTCCTAAGCCAGGCAAAAATGCCTTTTAGATGTTTCAAACCAAGCAGTTTCCAGTGCGCAGTCCTAGTAGAAATTGAGTACATTTTAACAGCTAAGAGAAAGACACTTTTAAATGGAGAAAGAAGAGAAAGAGGAAAGACTGGCTTAAAAAGAGTTATTTAGTGTAATGAGAGGGAAGGCGGAATACTGACAATGTAGCTTGCCTGTTCACTATGCAGGCAGAGGAGCTAATTTGTCCTTAATATATTAAAGAATTATTGATCCATTGATACAGTACAGGACTGTTACACTGGTTTAAAAAAAAAAAAAAAAGGCAGAATTNNNNAAAAAAAGAAAAAAAAAAAAAGAAATCACACCTTTATGAAGGAAGAAAAAGAGAAGTCTTAAATTCTTAAATTTATTAACTTGTTAGCTTGGGATTAATCCCAGGGGAAAAAAACCAAACCAAACCAAAACAAACCAAGCCAAACCAAACCAAACCAAACCAAACCAAACCAAACCAAACCAAACCAAAACAAAATAAAACCAAAACAAATCAAAACAAACCAAAACAAACCAAACAAACAAAAAAAAGTTACTGAGCAAATAAACTCTTGATTCATACTTAGAAGGTAACAAGGAGATGAGCAACAGTCCTCAGAGTCAGAGTCAAGAAGAAATCGCATGGAAGCCATCTGATTTTCTCATGTGAGAGAGTATCATGTTTACTGGATATAGATAAATAATAAATAATACTTGACATGTTTCTTGGCTTCAGTAGCAGTTTTCACAGAGTCTTTCATGACACTCATTTGCAAACTACTGAGATCTGATGCTCATGAAGGATAGATATCAAACCAGTTGCCCTGAAATGCTTCATAGCACAGGACTTTTTATGGAGGTCACCTGGAGTATGGTACTGTACAATTACTGATAGAACATCACAATCTATGGCATATCTAATATGATACTCCATTATACGTATTTATATCTATTCAATTCTAAGTACAGTTACACATTACAAAAACCTGTTAGATATGCTGCCGGAATGTTGAAGGGCAGGAGTCAAACCCATATAGCCCCAATAAATGACAAAAATGGTCTCGAAAAAAAGCTGGATGCTATTTGGTTGGGTTGACCACATTTAGGCACAAAAAAATCAACTGTGAGTGTGGAGGATAGAGAACAAGAAGTGGCTGCTTTCTGGAAAAAGATCTGGGGATGAGGGAGTTACAGTAATACAAAAACTGAGTGTGAGCCAATAATGTTTTACTGCTGCAAACAGGCAACATACTGGGGTGTGGGAGGAGGATAGCTGTGTGGAGGATACCTGGCAAAATCCTCCTGTTGCTGGCACACAGAAGATCTCAGCTGTAGTATTTTGCCTAGTTTGAAGCAGTCCCGTTCTAAGAGGAAGTGGAAAAGCTGATGGAAGAAATTTTGGGAGAGAGCAGCAAGGGCAGCTGAAAAACGAGGTGTGCAGGAGTTCAGCCAAGGAGCTGCTGGTCAGTCTGGCAGACTTGAGACTGAGAGAGAGTGTGTTTGTCCTTTCAGTTATGTTATATCAAAGGTGATGGCAGATAGGAAAGGAGTAGTCTGATCTCTCTGTCCACAGCGATTAGATCAAGGAGAAGGGACCTTAACATGCAGTAAAGGAGCTTCAGACATGAAGGAAAACTTTCTAATCATGAGGAGAGTGAGATACTAGAGGAGACTGCCTGGGAACAGGCAGGGGCCCATGCCATCTCTCTTGCAAGATTTCCAGGGTGGATTAAAGTAGCTGCATGGGTTTGGTCTCTCAATAGAGAAGGTAGAGGAGAGGCTGGTTGATCTCGCAAGCTCCTTTCCTCCCTGTTTCTTGTGTTGCTCTGGCCCTGGCAAAGCAGAGTTTGTATTTCCCTGAAAAGCTGCCACCTGCTTAACTCCACAGCAAGACAGCTCAACACAAGCATCAGCTACCTGGTGCTGTTGGGGCACCATTACAGCACCCGATTTTGGGCACCATTTAAATATCATTATAGGCATTACCTCCTCCTGTTAAACAAACAAGGTCTCAGAGTATCTTTCGTGGTGCTTCAGAGCAGCTTTACCACCGAGAAGGCTCTGACCTTTTGGACCCAGGCAAGCTGCCAGGCTCTGAGCTAGGTGCCCTTTCTTGTCTCTGGCCTTTGTGATACTTTGTGTCTGTCTGTTAGGACACAATTCTCTAATTCCTCCTAATGTTTCAAGTTTGCAAGGTGTGAGGCTTCTTTAGGGCGCATGTCTCCAGGTAGTACTTTAAAGAAGACCCAGTTACTATGTAACCTCATTTTATATAATGAGTTTTGTCTTTCTTAAGGCTTACTTTTTAAATATCTCTTGCTACATCCGAGAGCAGATGTGGGCTCAGAAATCATGTCTTGCAAAAGGGTTACAGTGGAACATCTCTGTGAGAGTTTGGCTGCACCTGGAGTCACTCTCACACTGTCGCTACAGTGCTGTACAACAATCTGCTTTCATTGGAGTAAATATCACTCAATGTTTCAAATGGAACTTGCATGGTATAGAGTGGTCATATTTTAACTGATAATTTCAAAAAGATCTTCATCCAATAAAAGCTAGTGACAACTCGGTAAAACTGAATTGTAAAGTAAAATTATTAGCAATGCTTGCATGCTTTAAACAAGAAAAGGTATGGATTCTAAGGCTATAAGGTGGTAAATGACATAAAACTTTGTGTAAGTAACTTCTGATAGCATTTTAATTCAGATCTGTGTTGACAACAAAAGGAATTGTTTACTTGGCATCTTTTATCTGCCTTCAGCTTTTGTATAGACCCAGTTTTAGGAATGCACCCCACACCTGAGCAGGTGCTTCTATATAAGGAAAAAAGTTTTGATTTACCTTTGAACATGTAAAGTAAACTAGAGTTTTCCATAGCCTTCTCATTATAATTGGTTCAGTGCCAGCATAGGAGAACTGGTTGCATCTTTAGGATGTTTCTCAAAACCTGTAGCTGTTTCTATAGGCAGTTTGCCAAAAGAACACTCCTAGGTCATTCAGTATTTAAGGACCAGCACAGAGAGAGGTGCTCTGGGCTTTTTTAAGGGCATCTTAGCAAGATGTCAGAGGTTTCTCTGACATACATGCTTTTCTTTTGTTTCTGTATCATTTGTTATTTTCCTTTTATTAAAACCTTTGCTTTACAAAACACCCCTGAAAAGCCATCTCACAATTATTTTAAGCCATTCTGAGTAGTGCAGGACAACCTCAGAGATTGATACATTTTCACGAAGCTCATAACACTCTGGCCAGGTGTTAAACTGCATCACCCAGTATCTACTATTACCTCTGCCTTGCTGTTGTAAATCTGAAAAAGAGTTTTATAACATGCATAGAATTGGATAAACAATGCACCAGCATTTTAAATAACTGTATAGCAAAATCATTCTAGAGGCATCCCAGACGATAATTACGTAGTCAAAAAATCACTCCACTCAAATTAAAATGCATCTTCCTCTGTGAGGCAACTTATGAGTGAAGAAGGCACCATTAGTTCATTGTGTTTCATAGCCTACAAGTAAAGGAATTTTTCACAGGGAAATTTGAACTTTGCAAAGGATTTGGGAATACTAATTGTTACTCTATTTACAGGAAATACAATAGTGCTAGAGAAAAATACGTGTCCAAGAAAGGATGTCATGTAAAAATGGTCTTTTTTGTCAGATTCCTTAGTACAAAATGAGTAGCTTTTCATGTAATTTCAAATCCTACATTTGTAGATAGGCTCCTAGTATTGGCAAGTGACCTATCCTGCATGTCTCCTAACTCCACTCCCCTCACTGACTTTCCTTGGTGTTTATAATTTATTAGCTTATGCAAGCTTATTTACACACTGCATATTTTTCAGCCTTGAAATTACTTTTGTTGCAATCAGTTGCTCAAAAGGTCTATGTTGAATGAACCCATGTCACTAGAAATGGTCTGCTTTGCCAAGGGCCATGCAAATTAACAACCTCATGGGTAACCTTCAGCTCAGGGATGCTCTGTAGTTATCAGGGTCCACAAATGTATGCGGAGACCTGAATGGTTCATTTTATAGATCTCAAGGCACAAAAGACACAGCAGGGGACAACTCAGTTTGCTTAACCAGAAATGCACCTTTATTTAGTGCCAACCAATATGCGATAGAGGGAGAGAGAGAAAAAGAGAGAGAGAATAGAGAGAGAGAGGGGAATAGCTACCAACAGAGACGAGATCCTCGTGGTCCTCTCGTGGTCCAATAGATTCGTCTTCTGTGGGGAGATCTCAAGTTGGGATAACCTGGGGAGTCTCTTTGTAGTCCTTTTCAGAGCAGGAAGCAACAGGCCAAAAAGGAGGTGGGGGTCTCAGGCAACCAGTGTAGAATCAGGTGCAGAATGAAGGCAAAGTGAATGTCCACACAGGGAACAGCCACGGAACACACAGCAGAACAGGCTGACCCTGAATCAGCCTAGGGTGGCGTGCTCATTGTTTTCTTGCATGAGTTCCCATGGGGATGCATCAGTCCAGCAGGTGCACCTGTAGACCATGGTTGGCACACATCCACCTCAGCTGGGCTGGGATTCCTGAGTGGGGGTTTCAGAGTTTTCAGTCCTAGACCTGGGGGCCGTCACTCGTCATCCTTGGCGATGGTTGTGAGGCAAATTCGAGGGACTTTTGGGACCGAATCTTACAGTAGTTTTGTTTGAAAGTGTTGCTCTACCTTCCTTGTCATTATTTTTGCAATGTTTTTTGAAACAGATTACCCTGAGGTAATTGGGCAGGAATCTATATTTTCCTGTAGCCTGGCAGATATTCCTCCTTGCCATAGTGTTCCCTAGGGAAATCAGGAACGTTAATGTTGTTAGGTTTAGAATATCATTATGACTATATTTTGTAAAGATGGAAAGTATGACTTAGCAGTTATACTTTCCATCTCTACAAAATAATACTGTAGTAATGACTGATGACTTGTAATATATATATACATACATGGGGTTTTTTCTAATACGTGTAGGAGTATATACACAGAAGAAGAGAGGCAGAAAAAAATCCTTGTTTTGCATATTCAGTTGGGTTTTGTTTTCTGATTAATTTCCTGTGGGTAGGACAGAGACTTCTAATAGTTGATTTTTATTCTCTAGGTTTATTTTTTGTTGTTGCTTTGGTTTTGTGGGGAGCTGTTTGTTTGTTGGCTGGGTTGTGGGAGGGGGGTGTTTAGCATACTTTATTTTTTTCATTTAAGGAAAGGTGAGTTTTCTATGGAAGCCAGGCAGCCTGATGGAGAACTATGTTGTATATGGATTTGGTACCTAAGGATTTCCCTGCATATCAGAAGAGGAGTGGGCCACACCAGCTTCAGAACAGATTTGTCATGTGTTACACTAGTCCCAGCAGTGTTATTTCCCAGCTGTTAGAGGAAAAGCAGGCATTTGCTTTCATTAAATACGATACCTAAACAATACTCAACAAACTGAAATATTTGTGAATAACACAAAGTTTACCACCTGTGTCCTGGTTTTGAAAGGACAGGTATCTGCCAGCAAAAAGCTGGAAGTTCCCTTTGAATAGAGAATGCAAGCCCCTCCCTCAAATTATTATAATTTTGCAATTAGGGGCTCTCAGGCAAAGTTTTGGGAATAGGAATAAGAGTCCTTTAATAGGAATATTAAAGATACAAATTTACTAGAATAAAATAAACATGCAAACGAAATAAACAAAACCCAGAAACCCCTGACAGAGTCAGGGATGTAACCTGACACCCTGTTGGTCAGGGTGTTAGAAGCAGTCCAGATGAATCCTTCTGCAGTAACAAACACAGTCTTGTGGAGTAGAGATGGTCCTGAAGAAAGTCCAGTGGTGATGGGATGGGTCCAGTCTTCCTCTGGGAATTCAGTGGAAAAAATGAAGGTCCTGCTGTTCTTATGTCTCCCTTTTTATCTAGGTAGGGATGCTTGGGTCCCTCCCAGCTGGGCGGAGCATCTCAAAATGGGATGATGTAATGTGTCAGGTCATTGGTGAGTGTTAATGGCCCATTATCAGAAAATATCAGTTCCAAAACTCGTGCTTGTTTTGGTTATGTACCCAGCAATTAGTTACCTAGCAACTTAACAGAAAAAATTCAACTAACACAAAGGAAACAATATCTAACCTCCAACAACTTGATAGAATTTTTTTTTCCAAATTCTGATTTTAAAGTGTCACTAATAGATACTTTTAGTGAGGGCAGTTTTATGAGGATATTTTTGTTCTTTTGGGGAGTAAATTGTTTTTACTATGAAATTTACATTCATGTTTTGGTATTTATGTGTTTGTTTGTATCTGGATGTAAGGCTTGAAACAGTGGAATAAATCCACAGCATATTTCAGAGCTACTTTTGCAATGACAAGTTCATTTCCAGCACAGTCTAAAATCCTTCCTATAATTATATGATGTCCTGTAAATAAGCTGTCTCTAGAAAGCTTTAGAGAATTAAATAACAAAGGTAATATACAGTACAAAAAATAGTGCTGCAAAGACACAGTACTGCACTTGAACAATGGCAACCATATTAATTCAAAGATCAAAGATTTAGGAGGAATGTACATTTTATGGAATCTGAAATGAGACAAAGAACAAGTGAAATGGAAGACTTTTTTTGAAAGGATAATCTTTGAGTGATAGATGAGATTGGGTGGCAAAAAGGGATCAGGCTCCCAAGAGGTAGAACTGCCCAGGAAGCTAAAGCAGCACCAGAAGTGGTGCAGCATGGGCTAGAATTGAGCAAAGCCCTCCTCCTGACTGAGTGCCAGGAGGACAGTGCTGGCTCCTGACAGAGGTACCTTGGACAGTCACTGAGGACTGTAATAGGGAACAGCCAGTTTTATTTTCTGTGCTTCTGCCCAAGCCCTGAAAAGGTGGCCTGAAAAAGGGATGTGAGTGAATGAAGCAGCATAATTTCAGGTTGAGATGTCTTTTCAGAAATAAGGTTGCACTCCACCCTTTCATCCCCTGGGCAGAGTAGCAGATTCCAGCTCTCCCAATTTTGGGACTGATTTGGCCCTCTGTTGTCTTAGCCCAAGGTCACAACACTGGTGGCATTAGCCTGAATCAGGGCTGCCCCTTCCTGTCAGCAGCTCCTTGCAAGGTCTTTGCTGGATGTGATGGCATGTTTCTTCTGGGTAGTGGGCAGTGAAACCTCCAGGATGACACTGACAACTTCACATTTTAAACACGTTTGGAACTGAGCTGGTCAACAGGACATGTCATCAACAAAAAGAGCCGCACCTCTCTGGGAAACAGGGATATTTGCTATTATGGTTACTTGTCATTTATTTACTGCTTTCTTTTTTCCTTGTAAAAATTGCAGGTCAAGATTATTATACCATCAGTATGAGGTATGTTAGTATGAAACCATAAATGTCTGCATTCAGAGAAAATTAGAGCATATCAGCAGTGCTGCATGGTCTGTTACTATGTGACATTGCTTATGGTATAACTCTGCTGAGGAAAAATGACTCTTCAGGAATGAAAAACTATTAATAAGCTCCCAAACAAGTATCTTAATAAAACATACATAATAATTGGCTGAGATTTCTCTTTTTTTTTCTTTTTCTTTGCATTTTCCCTCTGTGGGGAGGGGTCTGCCTCTCTCAGTTTCAAAGGTGGGAGACTTTTCATAGGGAGATGTGTAAGATGGACAAATCATCACCTTCACTGTTTCTTCTTCTGGTGTTTCTTAAGTTGCCTTGCAGTGAGTTTTCTATTTCTCATGATTCCAGGTAAAGCTGGTGAAGAGAATCAGTGGTGAATGGATTCTACATCTGTTCTTACCTTTGGTTCAATGTGTGTAGTAGTATTAAGAATAATTTTAATATATAATATGGTAATGTTTATTCTTACACTCCAGAACTGGTAGACACATGACTGAATTTTAGAGGTTAAATACTTTCTATTGTCTTTGATAATTTATTAGCAAATATAAAAGGGGATAGGAGATTTTTTCTTTTATTAAAAACCTGGGGAGGAAAAATGAGAACCAGAGAGATCTAAGAATGACTAATTACAGAAGTGGAACACAGCAGGGGAAAAATTAAGCTCACTTTTCTGTTAATAACTTCAAAATTCCTTGTATTGTATGTGTAGAAGTAATGTTTTCATCTTTCCCAGCAAGAAAAAGAAAATAACTATTTTTTGTGTGTCATGTAACAGTGTGCCCCTGAATTAGCTGTTTGCAGATGCATAGCTGCAGTACCATCCACTGAGACATAAGTAGACTGATCAGTCCTCAACTTACTTTTTCTATAAGATCTATTTCTCCCTTCAACTGGTATGCAGGTTGCTACAGGTTTCTATTTTCATTTTTGTCTTTGCTGGATGGGTCAGATTTTTTGAAAATATTTACTCCTTTGTTGAGGCCAGAGGTTGCAAATGCTTCCCAGATCAACCCAGACAAACTGCTAGGCTTCTAAGTCCTCCAAATAAGTTCTCAATAATCTACCACTCCTAGTTCATCTTTCAGAGACACAGTAATATTCCTTCTATCATCTTAAAGTTTCTCTGCTGTGTTGCATGAAATTGGGGAGCTTCCAATTGATGGGGGCTGAATTAGAGAACATCCAAACGAGGGCAATGAAGATGATGGGCCTTGAGAGGAAGGTGTATGAGGAGTGGCTGAGGTCACTTGTTCTGCTCAGCCTGGAGGAGACTGAGGAAAGACCTCATTGCAGTTACAACTTCTTGTGAGGGGAAGAAAAGAGGCAGACACCAATCTATTCTCTGTGGTGACCAGTGACAGGACCTGACGGAATGGCCTGAAGTTTTGTCAGGGGAGGTTTAGGTTGGATATTAGAAAAAGGTTCCGTTTACACATGATATTTCTAGCCAAAGGATCAAAATGTATTTGTATAAGCCAGGTCTTAGAATGTGAAGGAGTCATGTGCTGCATTGCATTCCTCCTGCCACTGAAAGTGAACAGATCCTCTCTGTTTTTTTCCAGACTGCTGAATTCCCCCCTCTGCTCTGTTCCTCAATTTGCACTATATGATGCCAGCATATCTCATGTCTTAGAGTGGGTAAACTTATATACTACTTTGCTTTTCCCTGTCCTTTCTCATGAGATGCTGTTCATCTCAGGATGCCATTCCATAATTCTTCTGGGACAGTGCTCAAGTCCCCTCAGACAAAATCCAGTTTGAGGGGAGACCTCATCTCTCAGCAGATACAGGAGGTAAATTTTTGTCCCTTGCAATCTACATAGTCATGTAGTGAAAATTTTTGAGTACCTGTAAGAGTACTTAATTTTTGCTGTTTTCCCAGATTACCTTTAGCCTTCAGCAAGCCATGATAAGTTATTGACAGAGGCTCAAGTCTTTTTCTTCTATTGTAAGGATTAACGGTGTGGCAATGTAGAAAGTACATGCTGCTCGGTAGTTCTACTGCCAACAATGAGCAAGAGGTTGCTGTTTCTGTATAAAGCCTTCTGTTTCATCAGGACTGCTATCATGGATACTGAGCTCTGGGCTAAGGCTGCCATGGTTGGCCTCTCTGTCATAGTGGTTCAGTACTGGTTAGTTTATGGGTGAGCTGTTGACTAGTATTAATCATAAAGTAATATGATAGGATTACTGGTTTGCTTAGTTCTTTATTAACCCAAACAAATGTCTGGTGCCAAGTCTTGTATCTCGGAACTTGTCTTGTTGGAATGACTCCTGATATATTAGAAAAAGTCCTTTTCTCAAGCCCCACAGCCAAAGAAGGAGTTGAGGAGTTGTTGGATCTGTTTTCGAGGTTGTTTATTCTTTTTATCTAATATGTTCTTTCTTTATCCTGCTTGGATCCTTGTTACAGCTCAGACTGTCCCCGACTAACTGGCCTTGGGGCGGTTATTGACTCCTTATACTACGTACTATGTAACATTTATTTACAATAATTTTCCAATACCCATCACCTATGTTAGACATCAACTTCTACTCAAAACCAATCTAAAAATTGCAACACCACAGCAGAAGATGGAGGGGAAGAAGAAGAGGAAGAACAAAGGGCACCGCCCTAAATCCTCCATCTTGTCTCATTCACCTCCATTCTAAAAACCCAAATCTACAAAAATTTCACCCAGTGATGACTACGCTACTGTTTTCCCCACCTTGGTGACTTGCAATTCCTCTCTCAATGTTGGGAGCCTTTCCCATGGACTGAAGTCAAAGCCAGTCTCTTCCTGGGCTCTGTGCCAGGGTTTCCAATACACATGTACAGATCTCAGACCCCCCTGTACAGATCCCAGATCCCCCAGTACAGGCATTAAACCCCCCTCTACAGGCATCAAACCTTCTTGCTCAGGTCCCGGACATCCCTGCCGAGGCCCCTGACCTTCCAGGGCCACCAAAGGGATGTTCTGGACTCTGACAGTCTTTGACCATCCCCACTGTTCACTGGCATGTGCTAACTGCCTTAAGCATCCTCAGAGTCTGGTAAACTTTGTGAAGAATACAGAGCTGTAACCGATTGTTATTTGAATCCTTTTGTCTCATTTGTCTGAGCATTTCCTGGATGACTTGGCTGGAGTCTTTCACATGTCCTCAGATACCTGATGTTTGGTGGATAGACCACCAAAGACACCTCCCTTGGTGTTCTCCAAATACTTGTAAAGGATTGAATGTAACTTAATATCATGTTGCTGGATTGTCTCTACCTCAGCTCTACTACTCCTGCAAGTGTCCTTGCTGAAGCTTTGACACTTGGTTCAGTTTACACTTCACCTCTGGACCGTAGCTGGTGTTTAAAACAGACTGAAGTCAGTAGTACTTATGAAATCTCTGTCAAATATACTGAAGAGCCTCATTGCCCTTTCTTAATATGATGGGACTCCTCAATGCCACAGGAAGTGATAGTTTTGTTCTAGGGTAAACAGGGTGTTGTGTTTTTGACAGGTTCCAGATAGGAATTATTCCTACTAAATATGAATTTATATTCAGAACTTTGGTCCCTGATTTTAGGACTGTGAAGCCTTCCAGTCGAAGGGTCTCCTCCCTGAAAATAGGATGTTGACTTTCTCAGTAGGTGTGATTACATTACTATCAGACCAATCTTAATGACTCCTCTGTTGTAATGGTTTCACGTTCGTCAATTTTTACCTTTTCCAGCCAATGCACTAATTATGTGATGGTTTCAGCATTTGCTATTTTTAGATATAACTAGGAAAATGCAAAAAGCAAAACAGGCTTACCTTAAAATTACAAAGATAGCTTATTCACACACACTAAATGAATGAAAAAAAGAAAAAAAAAAAAAAAAAAACCAAAAACAAAACAAAACNAAAAAAAAACAAAACAAAACAAAAAAAACCCCACCACCCCCCCCCCCAAAAAACAAAACAAAACAAAAAACAAAACAAAAAAAAACCACTCCCCAAAACTTTCAAAACATCCTTCCTCCCCCAAGTATTCACTTTCCTACACAATATGAAAAGAGAAAACCTGTAATTTCAATCAGTTTTATTATTTAAAAATAATCTTTCATCAGTTCTTTTAAGAAGGGAGTCTCTCAGAATTTCCATAGAGAATTCCCACTGACAACTTAGAACAGTTCTCGTGTGGGTCTCAACTTTCACAAAGGCAGCCACCCAAGAACCCGCCTGGTGAAGTACTTCCTAATAGCAATTTTCCCAGCACTGCGTATGGACCATATATGCTGATTAGGATTTTAAGGATGCCTCCTCTGGTATAAAACAAAGATTCTTTTTTTCTATTTTCAAAATCATCTTAATCTCAAAAAAAACCTAAACATCTTTTCTTTAGGAGCAAAAAGCTTCAAATCACTTTTAACTACAAAGTTACATCCCCCCCAAACAGCATCCATGAGTTACAGGAAAAATAGTCCATTCTCCATAGTTTACTCGAAATGTCCTGCCAAATTAGGCCACTCCTCTTCCTTTTCGCCAAATAGTCTTTTCACTGTCTCTTCACTGACTTCAGTTTCATGCTATGTCTATGATTCAATCACTTTGTCCTCACCCTGGGGAGGGACAGTGCTCTGGGAGTTCCATCTGCTGGCAGGAAAGAGTTAAAGCTTGCCCAGGCCTGCGGTAGCCACATGGTCTCTGCCCAGCAGGAGCTGCGAAGATCTCAAAGCCATGCTGGTAGGGGAAGGCTCAGAAACAGCAGCCAGGATCCCAGTAGTTAAGTAGATTGATGGATGCCTTTCCCCTGCCACCCCTTGGTCTCAGTCTGGGATGGCTCAACTCAGAGTGCTCTCAGGGGCCCTGGAAGCAGGGAGAGAACATCTCCTCCCAGCTCTGGCCAGGAAGCAAGCAGTTGCGGGGGCTTTTCCTCCCCTCCCCCTTGCTTGCCAGGAAGCAAGCAGCTGGGGGAGAAGGGCTCAGTGAGCCAGGCCACTCCCCCGTGGGGACAGTGGCTCCTGGAGGCCTGGATGGGCCCAGCCCAGCCTGTTGCATGATTACTGCTGGCTCACCGGGAGAAACGAGGGAGGCTCCAACACATTCTCATATTTATATGGGTATTGTCTGGTTTGTCTTGGGTTTTGAAGACTCCTGAAACATTAGAAAACATCTTTTTCCCAAGCCCCAATACCAAAGAAGGAGTCGAGGAATTGTCGGCTTGTTTTTCAAGGTTGTTTATTCTTTCTTATCTAATACATTCTTTCTTCTCCCTGCTGAGGTTCTTGCAGCAACTCAAGCCATTCCCGACTGACTGGCCTTGGGGCAGCATTAACTCTTTATACTATGTACTACGTGTACTATATTTAAAATTGCTTTCCAATACCTATCACCTATATTAGACAGTCTACTCTAAACCAAACCAAAAGTTTCACTATCACAGCAGAAGATGGAGGACAAGAAAAAGAAGTAGAAGGACAGGGACATGCCCAAATTCCTCCATTTTGCCCTCTTGGAAGCCCCATTCTAAAAAACCTAAATTCTACTTTTGCACCCTGTGATAAACTACATTACTGTTTTTCACACTTTGGTGGCTTGCAATTCCTCTCTCAGTGTTGGGAGCTTTTCCCATGGACTGTGCCAGGGTGTCCAAGCCCCCTGTACAGATCTCAGACCCCCCTGTACAGATATTAAACCCCCCTGTACAGGTATCAAACCTTCTTGCTCAGGTCCTAGACATCTCTGCTGAGGCCCCTGACCTTCCAGGGTGACCAAAGGGATCCCTGGACTCCGACAGGTATTAACAAAAGTCGCATTTTGTTTTCTCAGTGGTCAAACCACATGCCAATAGCCAAGAACTGGCTCCTGATAGGTCTGTCCTTTCTAAAGAAATTCAAAGGTCCTTACAGGGCAATATTCCATATTTTTCTTCAACTAAAAACCAAACAGTGTTAACCCATAACATCTGTGGTTAACACAGTCAAGTGCTTCAGGAAGCTTGGGCTGCATAGAGAGAAAGCAGAAGACACATTGCTTCAACTCTAATCACCCAGTACCTTGAGGGCACCATCTTCCTGTCACCTGCCAAAACTGCTGTCAGACCTTGGCTTACCTGCACTTCTGCCATGTAATGTGGAGGATGTCCCTCATGTCTACTACTGCAGACACTGAAAGGCAGTCAGCTGTTTCATGGCCATCCTAGGGGCCCTTTTTTTGTGTTGCAGTCACAGATTGCCTCCATGACTTATTAATATTGCTTGGCCACCATTCTTCAGACTCATCATGACACTTAGCAGTGCTGCAGGAGATTACATTTCAATGATTCCTCCATCCCGCTAGAAAATGAATTGGTCATACTGGTATAACAGCAAATTTGCAAATTTAACAGCTGAATTGCTAGCAGCTTGTTCTGGTAGTGCTGAATACTTTGTTCTTTGCTACATTCACACTGCAGCTCACTCCCATTTGGAAATTATGAGGTAGGTACAACCATGGTCTGGATTGGAAAGGAAGAAGTTGACCAGTCACACTGTCCAGTGCTGATGAGGAAACACTGGCAGAAGAGAATAAGCTGTATCTTTCTTCTCCCTTGACAGACATATTCCTCTTTTCTCATTTCTGGGTTCTCTCAGTTTAAACCTAATCTTGTCCTGTGCATTAACACACCTCATTTTGAGTTAGTCCCAGAGTGGCCTTCCTGTCTGGAAGATTAATGTATCTTTAGATTGTGTCTCTGCAGTGCTGCTTTGAAAGCTAGAAATATCCACAAAACCTTTGTCTCTGATTAAATGATTCCTTTATTTTCCAAGGTTATCTATAGCATGGAACTTCCAAATTTATAATGTAAGTAATTGTTTCTTGTGCTGAGACTTTCCCTCTTTTTTGAGAATAGGGTAAAACAAACTAGCATCTGTTTTTAGTCCCATTCTCTGCAAGAACAAAAATTGTCCAGAATTTTACTGTCTGTTCAAAGGTTTCAGCCACTGTATTCACCTCTGTGTCCTCACTTGCTTTTTACCTTCATGTCTGGGTGGGCAAGCTCCTGGGAAGACATCAGATACATCTTAAGGAAGGAAGGGAAATTGCAATATGGTGCTGAGCTGGCATATGTGTCTGCCTTTGTTGGCCAGGGATTTCCCAAGCTGGTTCTCCAATCACCTGCCCCCAGTACCATTCTCTCTTCCTCTGTGTGATGGGTTTTCTTGAATTGCTTCTTGTTTTAGTGCAAGGAGCTTTTACTAACATATAGGTGATATCATGAGAGAAACATCATCAGCTTGAGCAAGAGTGACAAAAGAGAAAGTTCAGCTAAACCCACTACACTTTATTTTCATTTATTTGATTTAGCCTTTTATTACACACTTCCAATTTCAGGCTTCAAAGAAATTCACACTTTTTTTAGATCACTTTGCTGTTCTACAACTTGCTCACATTGAGTCAATGAGAAGCAAATCATGGCCTAAAGATAATTCTAGTCACAACAAAAGACAGAGACACGTGAAAAGTAACGGAAAAATACAGGTTTTAAAAAAAAAAAAAAAAAAGTACAAAGCACATGACTGATGTTTCACTACTCTTTGTAGCTTAATTTACACCTGAACAGAAAATTAGCCTTAGCCTTCCAAGACATGTCATGGAGTGATTTAAGTGTGGTCAATCTCAGCTTTGTTCTGAGCTATAAGGTCCTCTGTGGAGACCTTCAGCAACTTCTCTCTATGAGTACATAAAGAGATTGAAACTCCTAAGGTTGAATTTCTGGACTGTGGCTTGTCTCCATAAATCTTACAAAGACTCAAGAGATAGCATGGAGAATAATTGCAGTTTAACCTAACTACATTCTCTATAAAGGTTAGTGGGTAAAAGAATGAACATACCTGTTAATGACAGAGATGACAGCCTTGAAATGTTAGTACCAGTCTAGCTGTTTGCATATTGAACTCCAGTTTTCCCCTCGCTCAGAAAATGGATTTTTCATTGCTTAAACTCTGTGTGGTGAAAAACACAGAGGAGACATACCACATGTGTCTTTGGGACAGTAAAAACAAACTGGATTTTCCTTAGGGAGTAGGCCAATAGGTGTGATCTGTCCCTTCAAGAGGAGGTAAAAAGGCATGGGGATCACTAATTTTAATTGCTGCTCTGGGGTCTGGGGAATGAGATGGTGACTGTTTCCTACTCTCTTTGTACTGTGTTCATGCCCATAACTCTGATGTTATGCAAATAATGTTTGTTTGTTTGTTTTCCCTAGAAGTCCTAATAGGTCGTTACAAAACCCATGAATTTACTAAACTTTATAATATGGCAAAGTTTAAATATAAACTTTATAATAATGGCAAAGAAACTATAGTAATTATTTGCATGTTCTGCCATTTTCAAAAAGGTGTTTTCTTTCATTATCACCATGATCATGTGTGTTGAGTGCAAAATGATTCTGTGTAACATAGAATATCCTACATTTACCATGACTAACATGGTAAGATCAAGTAAAGAGGCTTTCTTGGGTAATCGTTCAAGTTAAAATGAGTAATGCCCAGGCACTGCACCACATAAGTTTCAGCCTGGTTTTCCTTCTATTGGTTTAAAGCATAGAGCTTTAAGGTCAAGCAGGTCTCTGAAAAAATTTTGATTCTTTGTATTAAAATCAATTGTGTCTACATCAGACATTTTAATTGTGCATGTACAGATACTTTTGCCTAGAGAGATAAAATATTAAACACATAATGAATAATGCAGATGTCTCTCAGTACTGTGATCTTTATATGACTAAAGAAGCCATAAGTTGCCTGGATATTGAACTGGCACAGCATTTCCCAGTTTAATTTGCCAGTGATTTCTGCAGTGACAGCTTATGCAGGGGCAAGTTGGATGACGTAATGTTGAAAATTGTATGGTTTTTAGAGAAGAAATGGTATTTTTCCATCTCCCAATGCAGGAACAGAGCAGTGCAGTTGTCTGTTCCCTGACAGCTAACACAGCTGTGTGTGGACATCCTTAGGTTTAATGTAGCTCTGCACATTACTGGGGAGACAAGAAGTCAATAGATGGAAACACCCATGTGAAATTACATCTTGAGCCATGGAAATAAAATGGACAATGCCTTAAGTAAAGAGCTTTTCAGTAGTGACCTTCGGTTTCCAGACTTTTTCTTTGGGGATGCATTTCGCTTCTTTCTCTTACTACACTGCTGGTTTTTCTGAGTTTCAGCTACCCCATCCATTCCTTCTTTGCCATTCCTCCATCCTATAACCTAGCCTGCTGGCTGCAGTCTGACTGCTGGAAAATGTTGTGCTTTTTTTTTCAATTCTTTTGCATATGGATGTGTTTTTTCTTTCATTTTTAGGTAAAAATAGATGTTTCCAAGTTTTTTCTAAAAACATCTCTGCTGCTGAAGTTGCAGTTACACAGAGGTTATGTCCTTTAGTCTTCAGGATTATGATGGAATTTTCATTCCAATTTGTCTTTCTGTGAACTGAGCCCTAGCACATTTCTTCTTTAAAGAAAAAGCTTTAAAAAGGGAGAATTTCACTTTTAAAATTTGTCACCATGACAACCTTTACAGTGAGTTGCCAAACATAGGAAGTTGCCTTTAAGAAGCATCTTCAGCTAAGAGAAAGGTGAGTTTTTACAGCATCTAGCAATATTCCCATAGAATATAAGGTTTTATAAGAATCAGAGGGATTTTATATGCAAAAGGAAGTTAAATGATCCTGCTGATTTTAATTTTTTTATAAGGATGCTGCCTGCTAACTAATCTCATCATAATGCTGGCTTAAAATAGACTTGGAGAACTAGATAGAACCTGGTGGTAAAACTTGTGATATCACTAGATTTCATCTAAATATGTATTTAGTTAACAATTTGCCAACATTTCTCTCACACTTTTTTTTTCTTTTCTTTTTTTCTACTTCTGGGCTGCCTTTTCATGCATATTCAGAATCTTAGTAAGAAATATTTTTAAAATCAGAAAGGAAAGTGAGGTAACAGAATAGAGAAGGAGAAAACAAGTTGTTTGTACATTAAAGGAAGAAAATCCTTCATGCATTAGAGTTCAGTGAAATGTAACTTTAACAGTCATCTCTTATTTCTCTCAGTATTCAGCTGGATTATCTTACATCCTATTTTTGATATGTATTAGATCCAAGGAATATGTAATTTCTTTTCCCACTGGAATTTCCCTGGTGAACATATTGTACATCAGATGGAATCTTGACATTTGAAATGGTAACTCTGGTGTGTCGTTCTGAAATAATCAAAATAAAAGCATTTTAGATTTAAACTTTTTACATCCAACATAGCTGTGAGACAGGGAGAAGGAGCTTACATCCAGAGAATTTCAGTCTCTGGGCAGATTTCAGGTTTTCAGGTAGGAGGCTGATGGACTGGCAAGAGAAAGCCATTTTATATCAAATTGCAATAAAAAAAAAAAAAAAAAAAAAAAAAAAAAAAAAAAGCACCAACTGGTTGGTTCTACCAAGGTTGAATATAATGATCCAAAAGTGTACCAGGCTGTGTGGGAGTGTTCCCACACTGCGTGTAGGAAGCTGGAGGGCAGGTCAGAAGAGGACTTTCTTTTCTCCTTTCAGGCAGTGTGTAATAGTGAGGTCTTGAGCTGCCTGCCAGGGGCTACTGAGCCACATGGCTGGAGTCGGCATGGTGGGCTTCATCCATGAGCTCACCACCCAGGTTTATTTATTCAGCTATATGGCCACAGATGTATTTCACTGGTCTTGTTCCCTGCTTGAAAAAATCAAGCTGGTTCTGTTGGGATTAGGGCTAGCTGTTAAAATGTATCCTTGGTTCTGGTGGTGGAAGGCAGCTTGTGATACTTTCTCACTAGATACTTTCCTTTAGCCACATGGCAGAACCACAAAAGGCAAGTCAGGGCTTGTTAAGTGTCCTGACATCCAGGCAGTGAAGGAACCTGGAATTTGCAGGGCCAGCTGTAGCAGGGATATTCCAGAGTGGCTTTCTGAGAGGATCCAGATGATAAATGGAGACAGAAACCGATTCTGCTGTGGTTCTGTAGAGATTTTATTGAGCTCTGTGTGAGCCCCTGAACATGGTAGCAGCCAGGGCAGAATGACCCATGTGTCCCTTGCCCCTCGCTTTTCCCCAGGGAGGAGGGGCTGAACCGGGAGCGACCTCGGCCAATCCCCGAGTGGGGGGAGAAGAGTAGGTCAGGGGTCGAATCCCCTTCAGGGAGGGGGGGGGCTGTTTCTCTTGGACCAATTACTCAATGGCCCTCTCCAGGGGTGACAGGGAAACCCCTGATACTGAAATCAATCCTTCAGGATTGGCAGGGGTAGCTCTGGGGGTTGGGGCAGGGGTGAGGAGGTATTGCTCAATACTGGGGAAGGTACTTAGGTACACACTGCAACAGCTAGCTGATGCTGTAAACACTCCAGTACTTATCCATGCACTGCATATCTGGAAGAAACAGATTATAAAGCACCTCTAAGCAGGTTTAAATTTTAGAAAGACTTTAAAAAATGTATTACATTAATGTAGCAAGTAATTTAAAGGTGACAGTCTTAAGTTCAATACCTGAGTAGCTCAATTAAAAATAAGCACAGATAAAAATAAGCTCAATTACTGCATTACACATGTTATGTAATATCTTCAGAAAGGTTTAGCTTTTAAAACAAACTTAGCAATAAAGTTATTGACACATCTGAAATGCTTGCTCTTTTGAGATATTTCTGACATAATGCAGTATTTTTATTTCATGTGAAACATGGGTAAGTGTCTTAGGTTATGGAACCAAAAATGTGAATTCTCTTTCATCTGTTGGAAGTAGTTGGGGAAATGTTTTTCCTTATCTCTGAAATTTGGGGGTGGGGGTGGATGCCTTCTGATAATGGCCCAGCTGTTAAAACCAGGTGGAGCAGTTTTTCTTATTTCTTTCACCATCCATCCTCCCTCCAGAAGGGGGGAGGGGGANCCCATCTCACCTCCACTGAACCCTTTTTCTGTGGGATCACCTCTACTCCAAAAGAACCACATTTGCCACTCCAGGAGAACTTCGGACTGCTTCCAACACCCTGACCAACAGGGTGTCAGGTCATATTCCTGACTCTCTCAGGGTTTCTAGGATTTTTTTTTTTTTTGGTTGGTTGTCTTTTTGTACTACTATATTTGTATTTTTAATATTCCTAGTAAAGAACTGCTATTCCTATTCCCAAATCTTTGCCTGAAAGCCCTTAATTGCAATATTATAATAATTTGGGGGAGGGGATTTACACTCTCTATTCCAAGGGAAACTCCAGCTTTCCCTGGCAGATACCTGTCTTTCTAAACCAAGACAGTAAGTGAAAGTTGTCTTTTGTGCTTTTGTAATGGGGGATAGGATCAGTGTGATCTGAAGGTTTTTTCTTATGTGTACAGGGTCCTGTGAGGAGCTTTATATTCAATGCCAAAGTCAGCCGAAGTTTGACAAGGTGTTAGGTCAACAAGCAGTTCAGCAAGCAATACATTTGCAAAATACCATTGAGGCATAGGATGGTGTCTGCAGGAAAGCTGGTAATGGGTCATGCCAAGTGACTGCAAGTTGAACAAGAATCTTCCAAACAAGAAGTGACTGTTGTGAATTACTGTGGTCAAGCTTCTGAAAAATTGGCTGAAAGACTGACTGTATGCAGATTGGCAGATGTTCTCCTCCCAACCCTTCTGATAGATGGGATTATAATTGGTTCACAGTCTTTCTCATACCATCCATCAGCACACAGTAAAACCTGGTGCATGATCATTTTTTCTGAGAAAGTCATGTTGTCCTGGATTTACAAACAATACATGTTAATTTCTATTGAAAGGATGAACAGTAGAGTTTGTGCATCATAAGTAACAATTACAGTTTTAGAATAAAGGAAATGAGATTAAATGATCTGTGCCCTAGTACAATAAGAGAGGAAAAATGAATTTTCATACATTTATAGTATCTTGCACTGGTAAAAATGATAAAGCAGAGAGGGATTTATTATTCTGCATGAATTAGGAACATATATGGTCTTTGTATTCATTGAATGTGAATTTAGAGTCAGTGAAAATTATCACTGAGTTTTAAATTGCAGGTATTCAGAGATTGGATTGCAGTAACTGCTTTGAGATATTTTCTTTTGATTGAAGTAATATAGGAAACATTTTGACATATACTGTTAAATTCCAAGAAGGAAAAAACAGTTATGGAACTGATAGGTGCACCAAATATCTCAAGCATATTTGGAGAGCAATTTTTAGCACTTAAAATGTTTATGCATCATCTTTGTATTTGGCCTTATGTTTTGGTTCTAATACATTTATCTATAAAATGGGTTGTTTACTGGAAGACTTGAAAGAAAAATAAAGAATGGCTCAGTATTTTCAATGATTAAACTCTTTTCATCTTGACTGGATTAGATTTACTTTTAAATAGTCCCATAATGGAAAAATGCATTTTGAGAGGAATAAGTTTTCAGAGTTGCAAACCCAAAACCCAGCAGTTTTTGCAAAAGAGATTGTGTCACGATCAGTTCCTTGCCATGGCTTGAACACTGAAGGTGCTATTGTCAGAAGTCATTAAAAGTAGACCATGCTCAGTTTTCAACAAGGAGAGGTGTCACATAAGGTGATGGAAAACATCATTAACATTATTCAGAATTAGAGAAAATGCTAACAGATTACATTCTTATCTAATATTAATTTTCTCACACTTTCATCCACTTCAGTTTTAACTCATCTACATATTTGACATCTAGACAGACAGTGTGCTTTATTGATTGAAGCATTAAAATCATACATGGAAATTTATTCCCAGATTTCTGTTCATGTAATTGTAATTACAACTGCTGTGATTTATCAAAAAACTCTTGTTAGTTGGCTCATATTGCTTTGTAAATGAAGCAATATATTTCTGGTTGGTGGTTAACTACTCATAGAAATATAACATGAATATTGTTTCTAAACTCAGACTTTTCAGTATTTTTAATTGTTTTCATAATGGTTTAGAAGGAAGAAATGGAATGTTCCTAAAAATATAATTTTCACTATACTTGCAAGCATAACTTAGAGGTATTTGTAATATTTTTTACATATGCAATGAGATTTTTTAAAATATTCTTTTTTGCTTTCACTTGGTGGCTTTTAAAATAAATGAACAGTAATGGGACATTGAATGTGAGGGTTATCAGTGAAAAAAGGAAAATTTTTATGAAAAAATAGTCACAAATGCCCTTTCACTGAGAAGATGTCAATCACAGGAGCTAAATTTAGGCACAGGTTTCATTTATTATATGTTCTTTCTATAATCAAGCTCCTTTAGGTGGATTCAGAAAATTTTTATCTCTTCTGTGCCTCCTCTTAAAAAGTAGGAACGTCAAATTAATATCCAGTGTTTTATGTAGTGCATAAAACATACCTGAAAGTTTATCTTGCATATTTTGCATGTTTCTCTGAATTGCTAACATATCAGAAAATTATTTATGAAAGAACAGTAGGCCTTGTCCTTGCCCAAGGCTGTTATTCAGTAAAGGAGTGTCTTTAAAAAAACAATGTTAGAGATCCTACATCCTACAATGCAGATACTGTGTTTTTATAGTGTTCTACCATTTCTTCTCATTCAGCTATAAAGAGCTCAAGAAATTCAAATAGTATTTATGAGTAGAGAGCTTTTTTCCATCTGTAAGGAATCTGCCAAATTCAGTCAATCATTATGTGGCTACTGTTGTCTTTCAGAGTTTATTAGCCTTCCATCAGAAATACAGTCTAACTCAAAAGAATAAGCAACACCTGTGCTTTGTTCTATCCAGATAAGCATAAACTGAGAACAATCAACTGGATGCCTATGAGGAACATATATGTAAACATGGCAAGTTTATTTATTCTTTTCACAGGTATTTTGTTACTGTTAATGGTCTGAAGTATTGCCAGAAAGATGAGGTGGCAAATGAACACAGATGTTCATTGGCATCTGGAGTACACTACATTTGCCATATCTTCTGGGGATCACCTTCACTTTATGGCCATTTAGAAAGCTTGGCACCACAAGCTTTATTACAACCAAAACCATTACTTGCCAAGAGGGAGTGTGCTGAAAATTAATGATGCACAAAAGACAAGTAGTATACATGCCTCAACATTTCTGGTAAAACTGCCTCTTTTTAATATGTCTACCCTTGAAGAGCCTGATCCAGACACAGGTGCTGAGCAAGGAGGGGTATGGAGGCTGGTGCTTCTTCCTTGCAGAGCAGTGCCCATTCAGGCTCTGATGGAACCTAACACAGCACATCCTTCCAGCCCAGATAAGAGCCTTCCCCAGGAGGGGTGGGGGACTTCCCAGACTCCTCCCAGTGGGGATCCAGCATCAAATCCTGCACGTGAGATGCTATAGCCTAGAAAATGCCTGCAATGGACAGTTGTTTCAGAGGGCAAAAACTCCCTCAGTCATTGGACTTGACCCAACACATGTGACCTGTTGACTCAGATGCATATCTATCCAGATGCATGTTTACTTTAAAAACATTTTAGCAAAGTTTATACTTTGCTGCAATGTTACCTATAAGATAATTTTTCCTTTTTGGCAGAGGGAGAAATAGAAGTAAATTTCATTGTCTTAAGGCCTGCCCCTGAAGACACTGGCTGTGTAATTTTGATGATAATATAGTATTGAAAATAGAAGTCAATTGATGATTGATAAAACTGTGAGCCTAGAGGATTTAGACACCAAGCCCATATCCAGGGCTATAGCACAGGCTGGGTGAAGGCAGGGAACTGCACTTGATCTGCTGCTTGAGAGAGCATGGCCAGGGCCTGACACTGGAACAGCAAGAGGGCACTCATGACAGATCAGCCCCCTGGAATGAGATGCAAAATTAGAAAGTTAAATTAAGCCTAGTTGCTGTGCTGAAAATCGTTACTATGTGTGCCATGGAGCAGACACATTCAGGTGTTCCCTGAAATACCTTCTTTTTCCATCTGTGAAGTCCCCTGAAGTTTTTTTCCTGTTTCACAGATGATGCCTCAGATTGATTGCACTGTTCTGCATTATGGATAGTATCCGATTAAATCAGATAAAATGAGATTTGTGGTGTTTGCAATGTAGCAGTTGACATTCAGGCAGCAAACTAAAATGGGGGGGGGGGGGGGAAATCTGCTTTTAAATGTACTAACACTTACAATACATCTGCTTGGTTATTGCTGTTTTTCATTTCTTGGCCAGTAAAAAGCATCTGGGACTTGACATGGTGCTTTGTTTCATAGACCACTATGGTTTTCCCCACTGTCTGTACCACCATGCATTACTGCTGTGTGTGCATTTACCTTTTATTCTATAGGTAAAAAGCTCAAAATCAGTGCAGTTTTCATGAGAATGCTCTTGATTATGAAGATCAGAGTAATAGCTACTTGCTAAGAAAGAAAATTATTTTAAGTGCTGAGCTTACCACAGCTGAAAGTAAGTGTTAAATCATCTCAGCGTTGAGTCTATTTTTAGCTAGTAAGTGTTGTGCATGTATAATAAAATGAATAATACAAGATTAGCTGCTTCTTATAGTTTCCAAATCAATAAGAAGCACTTAAGGAGACAGATTCACTCTTCAATTATCATTTTTTAGGAAAAACTGCCTCAAAGAAAGAAGTGTTGATGTAATGTTATTTGTTGTGACAGAAACTGAAATATAAATCTATTGTTTTTTTATATTGTTAGAATAGGAAACACATAATCACAGAAGATTCTATATGCTTTATTGGAGCTCCGGGAGCTGGGGTACAAACCTAAATCTGACTCCAAACCCCAACCCACGACAGACGAGCTTTTATACCCCCTTATTATACAACTATATATTAATGATTAAACCCGTATTGTTCTATTGTATACATTGATATTATCCAAGCATGAATTCTTGTGATTTTGGTAAAACAATAATATTCAATCACTATCTAACATTCACATGCTAAGTATTCTTTCCTCATTTATTACCCAGATCGAGTCATACTTGATTTGGTTAAGACACTATAGCTGTGATTAAAGCAAAGCCAGTGTCCTATTTCCAAGGTCTCGCTGAGCAGCAGATGCAGATCCCCCTTTTCTAACTTCTCATTCTAAACCACCAGCATTCCTTAGTTACAATTTTAGAAATCATTTTAACCCTATACTATCAATATGAACCTACATTCATTCTAATCCAAGTCTATTCCACTTGATTATAGAAACAGTGAGTCAAAATCCAGAATATCCCATCCACAGAAATTCTAATATTCTTGCCTACTGTCCCCCACTTTGAATTTATTTTGCACACATTTCTACATAATGCTTAAAATATTTCTGTCAGAATTTGCTTCTGGACAGTTGAATGATTTTATGTTGGTTGGACTTCTTGTACTTGTTGTATTTTGTTATATTATTTTGATTTGTTTTGCTCTCTGGTTTGAATGTTTATTGTTCTAATTATTTCTTACTGTTTGTATATTAAAGTGCCATTAATTGATGATTGGTAATATAGATGGCATTTCAGTAATTTAAATGATAATTGTTTCTTGGGCTTGCTCAGACATCACTGGTATTCTATGCTGTAATTTGTATTCTACTTGATTTGTTAGATTATATCTTCCAAAGCATCAAGTTGTTTAAAAAAAAAAAAAAAAATATATATATATATATACATCAGTCCAGATAAGTTCAAAATAATTTTCTTAACAAAATTTTTGACAGTAATTCTTGACTTTGGGGTTTCTTTTCCTGGAAAAAAATGACATTTTATTGATAGAAAAACACTTTACTGAAAGCATTTTATCAACCTCAGTTTTTTATTTCTATTGTGTTTATCAGATTTCAAAGTACAGTATTTTTCCTCACTGCAATTTTCATACTGGGGCAAGCAAAGGAACTTTTTTTAGTGCTTTTTTTTTTTTTTTCAAATTACTCTTCAGCATGCATGTAGTTCTAACACTAGTAGAAGTCCAATGGCATCAATAAAGTAAATCAAAATAGATACTAAACAGAAATAGAACAGTAAAAGCTATAACAATAAAAATGCAGGCAATATCTGGAAGAGTTCAGGCAGCTGGGGTGGTGACAAATGACAGATTTCAAATTGCTGGGTGAACTGAAGTGAGGTATATTTTGCACACAATTGTTAGGCATTTATTCCAGTAGCCTGGTAAATATAACATATATGCACTCTACAGTATGTTTGTTTTTTATACAGGGGAACTAAAGAATGAATTGCCATACAGTAATAAGAGTACAAGACTTAAAAATTCAACATTTACAAAGCAATTCTTGAAGCATAATATGATCTTAGATATGATTTTATAATCACATGTTATCAGTGGCAAGGGACTTGATGCTGTGTTAAAGAGATGATATTTAAACTTTTGAGAATTGATTTAATTAATATGGGAATCCTAATGATGTTGTAATATTTTTCACCAAGTTAAGGATGCTTTCTGCATATAAACTGCCTTTAGACTATACTTTTCAGGCATGTGTACAGAAGACAGTAGGAGAAATTTTCTTTCATAATCCTTCATTTCCACCTAGGATTTAAAGCAAGCAAGAGTCCATCATGGGATTAAGCACAGCTGTTTCTCTGCTGAGTCTCAAATTAAACTGGGTTTACATGAGAAACCTTTTATATTGCTTCCCTTTCTGAGATACCCTCTGTTAAGGCTATCTTTAAAATGTGAAAAAGCTAAAGCTGTGCAGAACCAAAGCAGATGTCCATCAGATGCATCGGCAGAGTGATTTCTGAGTAGTGCAGGATGTTCCTGTTCATCTTTGTAGCATCTGATGAGCCAACAAAACAAGTATTAGTCACACAAAACTTAGCATTCAGGCTCACTGTTGTGTTTAGAACTTTAAAAATTTCTCCCTCCTTTTTCTTCTTTATGTTTGGTTTTATTGCCTCATGGCTGGGAAAGACTTCATTATTCCCTTTCAATGTTCTCATATGCAGGTTTTTTCTGGAGCATTATAAATCACTAAGTGTCATACACATACTACCTTTTTATAAGATACAAAATATGCTCAATGCAGAAGGATTAATATCAGAGCAATATTTATCTCTATTTATCTTTATCTCAGAGCAATTTATCTCAGAGCAATAAAAGTTATCCAGAAGAAGGATAGAAACTGCTTTTCTCTACTGGCAAACTGCACAGCTGAGGTGTATTGGCAAGAAGGTAGTGAAGGTGTTTGTCTTGCATGAACCTGCAAGCTCCAAGTAATGAGAGAGNNNATACAGAGAAGGATTTTTGATGCATGCAGGAAAGGAAAGGAGGTGAGTGATATGTATGATACTAATATGTATAATAATAAATCTCATCCAGCTTCAAAACACTAAACTACTTCCCACTCTTACTGCAGCAGGTGGCTGAGCCCTGTCCAGAAGCCAGTTCTCCAAATTGAAAAGTCAGCTGTGGATCCTGGACAGTATTTGAGTTTTTCACTTGCATTTTTAGTGAAGCCCTGGCTCAAAATGATGCTCGTGAGCCATTACGTTAAGCCAGAGGGAAAGACAAGAGAAACTCCTGGGTTTTTTCACATCGCTACTACCTGTCAGAGCAGGTCAGTGTGCTCGTACCCAGGTACTGAGTATGAATACCAAGCTCACCTAAAAATCACCATACTGCAGGGACAGGTACAGCCAAAGGCCATATAGCCATGCAGTGGTAGGGGGATTTTGGTCTCAGCAGCTATATGGCCAAGTCTAAAGGCAGGAGAAAATCTCCACCAAATACAGTTAGTTGAAGACCCACTCTGCAGTGTGCTCCTGGCAACTTCTCTTTCTTTGTATGTTGTGTGGGTATGGTCTTGCTGCAAAAAAGTAATTGATGTCAACTTTAACATCTACTCTGCAGAGACCTCTTTGCTGTTTTCTCACATTTCTGATCCACAAACCCCGGGATTCATCAGCAGCGTGGGTTATTCACAGGAAAGAATAGGGAGAATTTGCTCTAGAGTCTGCTTAGTGCCAATATTCACCAGGTTTTTATCTGCCATAAGCTACATGCATTGTTCGCAATCTCTTTTCTAGTTCTGATTCCCCCTCCCTTTGTCTGTGTTTTCTACATGTTACCTGGGGATGTATTTTCAATTGCCAATATCTCTTTAAAAAGAGCTTCCACCCACATGAAAACAAGGTAATGCTGCAGCTTGTTGCAGTATTACTGTCTTACATTTTTTCAGACTTGTATTTTCACAAAGGAAATGCACATAGAAAAGCAAGACCAGATCTTTCCCTGGAGAAACCTAAAATTGTAATTAAATAAGGACATTTGCATCTTTGTCCTGTACCTGGCTCTCAGGAAAATAATGGAAATTATTTCTCCTGATAAAAGGATATCTTCTGTGAAAAACATAATTGCAGTACCAATGAGATTGGAGTGAAAAACTTCCAAATATACTGTATACATTTGTGACACACTTTGTGTGGTTGACTTTGGGTACTTCTAAAATGTCTAAAGAAAATTTTCAGAGATGCTGGAATATTCTTCCTCATGTAGTTTGGAGGTATGATTTACCATCTTTTTTTAGTGGAAGAAGCAAAAAGTTGCAAATAACCAGCAGCAAGTTGTTGATGGAACCTAATTTTAGATGTGATGAATCTGCAAATTTTGCAGTTCTTAGGAATAGGAATCTTGCAGCAGTATCCTTTATTTTGAGGTCTGAAAAAAATGTACTGCAGAAATAGTTTAGGCAGCTCAGTCACAGCTGCACGAGAGTTTATAGACCATTTTCAGAATGTGAAGAAGCAACTTAACTTGAACCTCTGAGTAATGTAGCAGTCAGTTTATGTTTGGAACCAGTTCCTAAAATAGATCCCTATTTTCATGACAAAATGAAAACACAGCCTTAGTGACATCCTGCTAGAAAGTGTGTGTTGATGACAGGCTTAAGGTTAGTGCTGAGTGTTGGCTGCCTCCACTGTAAGCTTCAGAGGGATGATTGTTTTAAATGATGCAACAACCTGTGGTGATATTTAAAGAAAATAGTTGTTGTTAATTTGGTAATACCTCAGGAGTAATTGCTCAATATTTTGACCACCACAATGTTCTAATGAATGTAAAAGAAGGAAAGAGCCTTTTTAACAGCTGGGGCTTAGCTTCTTACTCTTTGAAGCCCCTTATAGCTAGCATAGTCAAAGAAACATGTTGTCCAGGCAAGCTCATTCTCATTCTGTTCACATGGATTGATATGCTGCCTTTCACAAGAATAAGGTGACTGGGTTTTGCTCCGTATCCTAAGGATGTGATTTCAACAGTCTTTAAAGGCTGGCAGTTACATTAGCCCTAAAACCAGGAAGTAGGTGAGCAGTTGCTGCAGGAAACTCCTCGTGCCTTCACATTTCCTGCAGGAGATCAGCTCTGGAGTCAAGAAGCAAAGACAAGTATCAGGTGCTTCAATTCTGAATGTACAAAGCCATCATAAAAAAACACAGTTTGCACAGCCTTTGCTCCTGTCTGCAACCCGTGTTTTCATAAATTGCATATGGAAGTGGTAGCTCTCTTCCCCTTGGTAGTATATTATGGATCAAAGTGTATTTAATATTTCAGAGATTCTAAACCTCTTCTATGACCTGGAGGTTCACATACATTGACTTCCAAGGGAGTTGGAAGAGCAGAGTCATCAATGCATCCTTGGACATTTCAATTCACAAAACTGAGCAATCTAATTGATAATATCTAACAATTTTGAGTGACTACATTTTACAATGTGCTTACAATATCCACATTTTCAGTTTTTAGGGTCTGCTTTTCCAACTGCTTTTAGTTTGTTATTTATATCTGGTTGTGGTGTTCCATTTGTTTTTTAAAAAACAAATGTAGTTTGCTGACAGAAGCAATGAGAGTCACAAGTAAATTAAGTGTAAAACAGCAGTGTAGAACTATAATTCAGCTTTCTTGCCCAAAAGAAAAACCTTGTCTGAAGGTTTTCGAAAGCAGTTCAAGTAGAGTTGGAGCAATTGCATCAATGTGAAGAGGAGGAAGTCAGAATCAGCAATTTACTGTAAGATAACATTTCTTTCTAAGACTGTGCATTAGCCACACAGGAAATTTCAACTTTGCTTTTCTCTATGGAAAAATAAACCCTGTTTTTAATAACATTTTCAGTAAAAATATGACTATAACAAATTTGAGAATTTTGGTGTGAAAGACAATTTCCAGTACTGATCATAAGGTTTCACAACACAGGAGAAAGTGGAATTTTTTCCAAGCTTAAGGTCTTCTTATTGTTGTTTGTAGCCTTACTGCTTTCCTCAAATCAGACCTTTATTTTTGTCTTAAAAGATAGTTAATACCTTGCTTGTAGTATCTTTTCCATATGATAAGACTTCATAGTATTGATAAAGGCTCAGAAGAAAAGAAATAATTTCTGACAAGTTCTAATCAATCAATCTGAAAACTGACAGTTAATAAACTCTGTGGTAGGTACCTCATTAATATTGTGCTTTCTGAGCTGTGTCCTTTGTGAATATTCTGAAGGAATGGAAGGTATTTCCTCCTGCAGACCAGTAAAATGGTAAACCATGACTGTGTATTAATTTAAATATCTATTACTGTGGCTGAATCTGATGCCTACAGTGCAGCAGAAAAGATGTTCACATTTTTAATTTTCCAAGAAAATTAATCTTTTAGAGTTCTTTTCTTTCTTTTTTTTTTTCTTTTTTTTTAAGAAGGTTGTTGCAGCTCCATTTTAAACCCTGACAACTTATATTTTAGTTATTCCATGTTCATCTCTTGTATCTAATAGTACTAATTCTTATTCCTGTCAGGTATAAATTTATCTATTCATGGGGCTGAAAAGTGTGTGCAAGTCTGTCAGAGGAGAACTGCAGCAAGCTACCCAGTGTCACAGCATCCACCTGTGGATGGGCATCCTTCGATCCCTCAAGCCAAAACGTCAATAAAAATGGAAGCCTCATCTTCTGGATCTACAATTTCATCAGTCACTGGTGGAAAAGCAAAAACTCATCAGCCAGGTAACAGATTTGCCTCAATACCTTTTCCAGTTCCATTTCACGTGTGATGCACCATGACATGGTGAAGCTGGTGTTCATAGCACAAGATCATGCTTGCGTGGAGATCAGTCTATTGATTGTCAGAATTACTGATTGGTGTTTTGTTTACACTTGATGTTTTTGTCAGTTATAGATTACAGGGAGTTACAGCAGTTGGGACAGATGAAAGTGGGAAATAAAAATGTAAGTTTAATCATAAAACAATGTGTAGTGTATCCAAAATGTTAATGCAGACACAGTTGGGATATTGCTTTTTAATACTTATATATATTTAGTTTTCATAAGCCTTGAGCTAATTGCTCTAGAGGCTACAGGCATCCTCCATGGAATTCAGTAATTGATACTAAAATTGGTTTTGACCAGATACACAATCCAGGGTGCAGAGCAAACTCCTTCTTGCTATAACAGTAACAAAACCTTTGGATCTGCATGAGAAATTACAACATAGGTTAACTGGTTAACAAAATGCAACTTTTCAAAAGAAAGTCAAAATCTCCAGGGAACCATCAAATTCTAATTGGCATCATGAGTTCATTCCTTGTTATGATAATTGCCAGTGCTATTTTAGAAATAACTTTTCTTACAGCAGGGGAGTACATTTGTAATGGCCATGCTCAGTCATTCTTCACAATGAAAATTAAACTCCAAATTTCTTTCCTGAGCAGAGCAAATTAAAGCTGCCCATGAAGTCAGTTTTGTGGCATATTTATTGGAGGGTCTCAATAATCTTCCAGTGTTGCTGCCCAGAAAAGAGCATGATATGTGATGTATGCAGTTACTTGGGTCCTGGGAGGTAGAGTCTATTTGTGTAAGACAGACAGTTCTGCCTGCAAACTCTTAGTGTACCCCCCTTAACTTACAGATCTAGTAAATGGCTTAATTTTTATACATTTTAGATTATCTATTGTAAGTTGCCATACAGGTCTATGCCATGAGTTTCATGTACTCATAGTATTTAGTCACCATAATCTTTGTCAACACAGATTAAAGAGTTTACAGTGACTCATAACCATATGCTTTGTTTATTTTAGTTCTTCTGTTTACTTGTTTGTCCTGTTTTTTCAGCTTCTCTCTTTTTCGTTGAGGTTCAGAAATTACTACTACTGAAATCTTGCTGTTGCTAAAGATATACAGCGATGGATGCATCATGTTAAGAGATTGACAAAAAAGTCCTGCATCAGAGTTTTTAAAAAAAGTATCTTGAACATGCACAATGACAACACTTATTTTGAGATGCTACATATTCTACAACTATCTGTTGATAAGTATAGCCTGTACTTTAATATTAAACTATGTGCAAGCAGCAAATTCAGGTCTCTGAGGAAAATGATCCCTTTTTAGGTAGACCCTAGAGGCTTCCTAAATGGGAGCTCATTAGTGACCTTTTGGATAATTATTATCTTTCAGTATATGAAGTTAGATTTATCTGTCATATTCTCCTTTTAGGACAGTAAGATCATCTATGACCTATGGAGAACATTTTTTTTTTGTATGATGGAAGTCTTCTCTTGATTAACTTACACTCCCATTTTTTCATTTTTTGTGTTTGTGTCCAGGTTAAATGCAAACATTTGAGCTATATGCAAGCAGATCTAAGACAGATTATGGTCAGCAGCAACAGCAATGAATAGCACTAAGAGGAAATTCTACTTTAAACAAAAATCATATGTTCTTCACTCAAACTCAGTCACAAATTAGCAGCTGTAGCTTCATAATTGGCTTAAGACATCAGTTGTCCAGTGGTAGTACCTTATCTAAGATATTATCTAAACTGCTTATTAGCAGCTTGATATTTTAGAAAGACAATGTTCTTATGTATATTCATTAGTCAGATACCAGATCTTACAGCACTCTTTTCTAAGCTATCCTGCTATTCCATGCAGTAGGTTTGTAGGGTTTTGTTCTATCTAATTTTAAATAGTTCATGAAATTTGGGTTTTTCCTTCTATTGGACTGCTGTTACCACAGTCAAGTAGCTCTCACTGTTGGAGTAGTGTATGCTAAAATCACGCTGAAATTTTCTTTGTCCGGTAAGCATATACTCCAAATATTAAGGCAGTCTAGCATAATAGAAGCTGTTTAAGGACTTAAAATTGCATTTTAATTCTTATCAGTAAAAGAGACCAGGACCATGGAAAGGAAAGATCCTTGATAAAGGGCAGGTTGAGAGTATTTTTTCTTTGATAGCACACTACTTCTGTTTTCTTCACAGCAACTTTTTTCCCTTTGCATCATTTCTTCTTTCAAGAATGACAACTTTTATTATCTATCATGAATTCTATTTATTTGACAGTAGTTTCCTTTGAATGAAGTTCATAGGTAGATGTATGCTAAGGACAAGAAATAATAAATACTGTTCATTGCTCCAGAATTCCTTTCAAGTTACTTCCCTGCCAGTTTTATTTGTAACTAGTAAAGAGCCTGGGGCTCATGACTTCTATTATTAATCTGGGTGTTAAAGTGGCTAGGGAGCAGTGGGTTGTCTGTACTGTACCTTACTTAAAAATAAATAAAATTTTAGAACTTGTTTTGTGCAAGCTTGCAAAGAGGTACTGCTCAGCCATGAGCAAAAGTACAACTTCTGAGTTTGGTTTTTAAGAGATATAAAGGTGTCAAGTAAATGAAACAAAACACAGAGGAAAATGGAGAAACAAGTGGAAGAAAAAGGCTATTGATAGGGAAGGGAAGGCTCCTGGCACCTTTGCAGGTGCACCCATATGAGGGAACTTTCTCTTAGGAAGAAGAAAAGCAAAGATGGATATAAGCAATCAGATCATAAATTTAGATGTAATGGCATTAAGGCAAATATGCATTTCTTTCCAAAATCAGGGACAGCATGTTTTTAGTTTTGAGAAACCTCCAGTTATCATTTTCCATCTATATGAGCAGTTATGGTATGTTGTGGTTAGCGGGGCAAGGCTACTTACTGAAGTCGAGAGTTCAAAGCCATTGGGGCAGACTGCTGGCTGATATAAATTGGCACGATGTTGTAGAATAGTTGTGTCTGTATTGAACACAGAAGGCCCATTTTGAAATCAATGGTATCGTGATTTGGGCTCTCTGTAAGAGCAACAGAATGAAAGGAAAACAAGCCTAGAGGGGGTTGACCTGTCATCCCAGTACGTTCCCTCAATGTAAGGGTTAGGCAAATCTGGGGACAAAAAAAAACCTTGCCTCCCATCTGATGGCATTGTGCCTTTACTGTACAACAAGCAGTACTTTGATTTCTGTGCTTCTGTCTGCGCCTTCCATTGTTAATCTATTCCAAATCAAGACAATGTTACATGGCTTCATTCTCTTGGTGACAAATTCCTTTATTTTCAGATTCTGCAGAACTTGTCAAACCTCATTTTTCTAGGAGTCCCTAAATTTGCTGGCTGTGGAAAAATGCTTTATTTAATGTGCTTAAGCAGCTGTAAATAATTTAATGGTGTGAAACTCTGGAAACTTCTTAGTTATTCTCTACTTGCAACATATCCTAACACTGGTTACCCATTTTTAATAGGAATTCAGAAGTTCCCGGGCAGATTTTCTCTCTCAATGCTTCTGGTAAAACCTTAGTGCATTTTGAGGTTTAGATATACTAGTGTATATACAGTAATGTAGATTGTAATTTATATCACTTATATGAATCAGTACTACAGGCAATCTACAACCAAAAGGAAGAATTGTCTTTGAAATAATTTATTTCCAAAATTTAGTTAACACATAAAGATGTTTCACTCCAGGAAACACATAAAAATATTCTGGATATTTCTGCTTTCAAGAATTTTCAATTTGTTCAATTTGTGTTAGTTAGATGTGACTTGCTGGTTAAATCACATTTTCTTTCCTTTGCTGACTGGCAGGACATGTGGCATGCATCTCTCCTAGATTAAAAAATACTAAAACTCTGCAAATAATTCTTCCAGGAAACTCTGTCATGCAATATTTCTTGGCAGCAAATGCATGCATGGCATGTAGATGGCTGATGTAAATTCATCTGGAAATTTGAATATGCACTGACAGTAATGCTGTTATCTTGTCTATCATTATGAGAGGAACAGTCTTTTTCAATATGCTTTCTGCTGAGTGTACATAGAATTTTCTCTTATGTGGAATGAAGAAGAGAAAATGCAAGCAGATTTCAGAGAAGTTTAGTATTCCCCTCACTAAGCTAATTTTCATATTAAAACACCCACATATTTACAAGAATC
>WEIU01007621.1:0-31852 GCA_013389925.1 Aegithalos caudatus
AACCATTCCATGACTCCATGATCATTTTTTCAGATAGGTTTAAGACAGACCAGAGGGAAGATGCTCTCTGGCTGTGAATTTCTATTTGTGGTGGAAAAATCAGTCCTAAACATGAACTGAATTGGAGAAAAGCAGGAACCTCTTTGTGGACATTTCCCTTTCAAAATAACAGTTGCCTGGGAAAAACAAAATATCTTCATCCATAATAAAAAACCCTTGAACAGACTCTTTAAACTCATCCTGGATGTGAGATTAAAACATGAGAAAGTGAAATTTCTACAGCTAAAAATCCCCAGTTCTGGAAGCTGGAAAGCTCCTAGGAAGGGTTTGATCCCTCCCCTGGAGCAGAGGAAAAGAAGAGGGGGTGACACTGCAGGATGGGGATCAGGATTAGTCTCAAATGCAGATTAAGAAAAGAAAATTTGATTTAATAATTCCTCTCTGTGCACCTCAGTGACAGCTCCATCTGAAACCTTCAGGAATAACTCCTGGAACGCTGTTCTAAGCCCCAGGAATCTCTCTGAAGCCTTTTCCAAGGAAGCTGTTCTGGCATTTTCACAGGCAGCCACGGCTTCCCTGGGCTGGAGCAGCCCTGACATGAAAGAGTCTCCCTGAATTTGTGCAAAGGAGCAGGAGAGAGGGAAGAAATGAATCCTCATTAAAAGAAATTGCCTTTTTGCAGTGCTAATTAGGCACATCCCTGGAGCATTCCCAGAGTTTGGGATGGGCTGGGAATGATCCTTGTCCTGTGCTGGGCAGGTTCTGTTTGCTGTAAATCCCTTCCCCACTTCCAAAGGGGCCTTTGCAAGTGCTGTGGGAGCAAAGGCTTTTCCAAATTCTCCTTCCAGGGCACGCTGTGAACAGAGGGAATCTGGGGTTGGATACATCCCCAGCCACTGATTTCATCAGGATTTCATCAGGATTTCATCAGGATTTCATCAGGATTTCTTTGGCAAAATTCTGGAGACAAGGATTTAATTTGGGGTTTATTTTTGCACGTTTCCTTCCTTTATTTCATTGTCTTCCACCCTTCTATAAAACAATTCCTTGGTTCACTGGGAATGTCTGTTCCAGTCCCTGGGGACTGACCACCTGAGGTACACGGAATTCTCTCTGATCCCAGGTCAGGGCGAGGCTCCTCCTGCTGTGTGAGGTTCCTTGGAGTCCCAGGTGACTCCGGAGAGGAGGAGCAGCTGCCTCTGGAGCAATTCCTGCCAGGAGGATGTGTGTCCTGAGCCAAGGTCACCAATATCCAAGTCCTTCCCTAACAAACCCAGGTTTTCCAAACCTTCCCATCCTGCCCCACCGCTGCTCCTTCCCGGACCTGAGGAGGAGTTTTCCAAAGTTTTCCCAATCCCCAGTGGTGTCCCTTGGGCTCACCATGGGGGGGTCACCCACAGGATTGCTTCAGCCACAGGAACCTCTCCTTGCTGGGATCCTGGAACAAGAGCAGCCCCAAGGACACGAAACATTCCTGCCTTTAATTCCTGAACTGGCTGGGAAAAACCTTCTAATTAGCACCTCAATCATTAGTGAGTGATTCCTTTCAAATGCAATGGAAGTCAAGGATGGGAGAGCTGGGGGTGTTCAGTTGGAAAAGCTGCAGGGAGAGCTCAGAGCCCTTCCAGGGCCCAAAGGGGCTCCAGGAGAGCTGGAGAGGGACTGGGGACAAGGGCTGGAGGGACAGGACACAGGGAATGGCTCCCAGTGCCCAGGGCAGGGAGATTGGGCAGGAATTGTTCCCTGGGAGGGTGGGCAGGGCTGGCCCAGGGTGCCCAGAGCAGCTGTGGCTGCCCCTGGATCCCTGGCAGTGCCCAAGGCCAGGCTGGACAGGGCTTGGAGCAGCCTGGGACAGTGGGAGGTGTCCCTGCCATGGCAGGGGTGGCACTGGGTGGGATTTAAGATCCTTCCCACCCAAACCATTCCAGGATTCTCTGAACTTTTCCCTTTTCTCCAGTGGGATTTTATACCTCTGGATTTGGTCTTTCCCGAAATTTTTAGGTTTGTTGTAAAACACCCAGAGGTGTTCATGGCTCAGGGGCTTCCCAGGATAAATCTCTGCTGTTCCTAGGCTTGAATGAAGAAATCTGAGCTGGGGATGCTGAAGGTCCCTTCCAGCTCCTGTTCCTCTAAAATTGTGATGCTGCCCCTTCTCCCACAAAATCAGATCAACTCCTTTTTCCTGATGCTCCTGGAATGGGCTGGAGTCGCAGGAGGGGCTGAGGGAGCTGGGATAGGGCTCAGCCTGGAGCAAAGGAGGCGCAGGGGGCCCTTGTGGCTCTGCACAGCTCCTGACAGGAGGGGACAGCCGGGGGGGGCGGGCTCTGCTCCCAGGGAACAGGGACAGGAGGAGAGGGAACGGCCTCAGGCTGGGCCAGGGGAGCTCAGGGTGGGCAGCAGCAGGAATTTCCCCATGGAAAGGGGGCTCAGGCCTTGGCAGGAGCTGCCCAGGGCAGAGGTGGAGTGCCCATCCCTGCAGGGATTTAAAGCCCTGTGGATGTGGCACTTGGGGATATGGTCAGGGGTGGCCTAAGCAGCACTGGGGAATGTTGAACTCCATGATCCTGGAGCTCTTCTCCCTCCTGAACCATTCCAAGGCTCTGGAACTCACACTCAGTTCAGGTAACCAGGATGAAGCAGCCAAAGTCTCCAGGCTGCAATTTCTCCTCCACCCAAAATAGTCCAACATATGCAGGGAGAAAGAGCTCCAAATAAACAAACCCACAATCTGCTCCTACAGAAATATCTTGGAATGTGCACAACAGACTGGGATCCCTCAGGGCCTTCCCAGCCCTGCTCAGGGTTCCAGAGGTAACAGCTCGGAGCTGGGACAGATTTAAAGAGCCTGGAGCTGCAGTAATCACTGCCTGCTCTCACTGGGAATATCTGGGCAGGGAATTCTGTTCCCATTGTTTCCAAATGCAGCAGCACAGAGGCAGCTCCAGCTGTGCTTGGGAAAAGTGGGGATGGAAAGGTGTTTGTAGGAGCAGGGATGGGGATGGGGGGGTATAAAACCTCTGTAAAACCAAACCAAACCAAACCAAACCAAACCAAACCAAACCAAACCAAACCAAACCAAACCAAACCAAACCAAACCAAACCAAACCAAACCAAACCAAACCAAACCAAACCAAACCAAACCAAACCAAACCAAACCAAACCAAACCAAACCAAACCAAACCAAACCAAACCAAACCAAACCAAACCAAACCAAACCAAACCAAACCAAACCAAACCAAACCAAACCAAACCAAACCAAACCANAGCCAAACCAACCCAAGCCAAACCAAACCAAACCAAACCAAACCAAGCCAAGCCAAACCAAACCAAACCAAAGCACTCCCTGCTCTTTAAGTTCCAATGACATTCAGCCAGGGCAGCAAAATCCTTGGACTTGACCTCCAGGATGTTCCCTGGAAATGCTGTTTGCAGGATCAGGGAGGCTCCACCTTCCAGCTCTGAAAACCACAGGGAGTGTTTGAGTCACTGAAACAAACCCAGAGAAATGGAGCCTGGGCATCCAGGGCCACATCCAGGAGGGACCAAATCCCAGCAGGGATTTCTCAGTGCCTGTGAGAAGTGTGTGCAGTGTGAGGGGAGCTGGTCCAGGGCTCCACCCAGGGATAATGCAAAAATCTGGGAAAGGAGTGGCACCAGCACTGGGGAAGATTGGTGGCACTGAGCTGTGCTTCCCAAAATTGATTTCTCTCAGGAAACTGCAGCAATTCCATTGCTTGAGGTGCTGAGGAGCCAATTCCAAGGCCTGGAATGTGTTCCTAGAGATTGCTGCCCTGGCCTGGGTGATTCAGACAATTCCTTATCAGGAAATGCTGATTTACCAAATGCACAACTCCTGACTTTGAGTAAGTTTTGTTTGCTAAATGACATCCTCAAGTCCTACCCATGGTTTGGAGAGGAAGCCTCCAGGCAGGAACTTGCTCTGGGGCTGGGGTTTGTGCTGGGAATGCCACACTTCAATCCCAGGCATGGATTTGGGGTCACACTCTGGATTCCAGGCTTGGTAACAACAGCACCAACCTCAAAATGTTCCTTTTCCCACAATTGCTGCAAGTCCAGGCTGCTGAGAAGTGTCTTCATCCTTTTAAAATTTATTTTTATTTTTTTGGATGAAGCTCTTCCAGCCCTGGCTGTTTAAACCCAGCAGGGACCCCTGAGCTCCATCCCCAGATTCTTCCTGCCTCCCTCAGGATTTGATCTCCAGGTTTTTAGCAGAAGAGAAGAGCTACATTCAAATCATGCATTAAAGGTGTTTCCATACCCATTTTTTATCTTGCAAGCTGAAGCTGCTGTCAGGGTGAAGAGTGGGGGAAGATGAAGAAATCACTTTTCTCTGGCAGGAATTTGATTCCTTTTCCTCTCCCCTGGCTGCCCAGAGCAGTGGGAAGAGGCTTTGGGAATTAGCAGGCTCAGAACTTGCCTGGAGTCTCCTAGGAGCGAGGTCAGGCAGGGAACAGCACTAATCCCTGCTGGAAATTACAACCATCTCAGGCTGCCTTTTATTCCTGGAGATTTCTGCCAGGTGTGAGGAGCTCTGAGGAGGTGGAAGGGAATTCAGGGCTGAGTTTCCCACAGTTTTCCTCAGGCTTTGGAGGTCAGGACAGTCCCAAGGCCCTCAGGATCCTGCAGAGCCTTTAAATGAGCCTTTTACAGCCTCCAAAAAAGGATATCAGCAGCAACATAAACCATCAAATTAGGGAATCATGAAATGGTTTGGGTTGGAAGGGGCCTTAAAAATCCAGTGCCACCCCAGCCATGGCAGGGACACCTCCCACTGTCCCAGGCTGCTCCAAGCCCTGTCCAACCTGGCCTTGGGCACTGCCAGGGATCCAGGGGCAGCCACAGCTGCTCTGGGAATTCCATCCCAGCCCCCACCACCCTCAAAGCAGGAATTCCTTCCCAGTATCCCATCTAACCCTACTCCCTTTAAATCCTGAGCCTTGCAGGGTGCCTGGAACAGTTCCTGAGGCTGGGCATGGACTGAGCCCCAAATCAACCCTCACATGGAAAAATAAATAAACAAATCCACATTTTCCTGCATCCCAAACCCTTCCTGATGCTTTCCAAAGCAGCAGGGAGGAAATCAGAGCTTCAGGGAAGGGAACCCCAGTCCCAGTGAGACAAATTCCAGCAGAGGAGGAGCAGACCCAAAGCCAGGGGAACAGGCACTTGCCATAGGAATCCTGGTTGGGATGTTGGGAGGTCAGAGCTGGGAAGGAGGACAGAGAGGGTTTGCTGGGAAAGCCCAGGGACAGATGGAGCCAAGGCAGGAGGAGGAGGAGGTGTGGAGGAGGGAAAGCCCCCTCTGGGCGTGGGTGAGCAAACAGAGACATCGTTTGCAGCCTTTTGGGCCAGAAGCTGCAAAAGCCCCGCTGCAATTCTCAGGATTTGGCTCAGTGGGTTTGCTCCCCATTTCCCGGGATGCAGGGACATCCCATCCAGGGAGCTGTCAGTGACCTACTCCACATTTAGCAGATCCTTTATTTACTGGAGAAAACAATGTTTTCTGTCAGCAATTCCTGTTTTGTAGGAACTGTGCTGAGTTTGGGGATGGCTGGAAATGAAGCTTTTTTGGGAAGAGGTCTCCAAACTGCCAAAGTTTCCCATTTTCCACTTCTGGAGGAAAGGCTGATTTTGCCAAGGAGCCACTTCTCTCTTAGGAAAGAGTTTTCTGGAAGGGAAATGGGAATGCCAGCATTTCATCCTGACAGAACTGGGCTTCAGGCTGGGCCTGGGCCAGGGTTGAACTGCTCCCAGAACTGGATTTCAGGATAAATGTCCTTTGCTGATCCAGGCTGTCCCAAGGACAGCTGCACTTGGATCCCAGACTCTTCCCAGAATCCCAGACTGGTTTGGGTGGCAGGGACCTCAAAGGCCACCCAGTCCTACCCAGGACAGCTCCACTGCTGGCCTCAGGCTGTGCTGACCCACCCAGAGATCCTGGTTCAGCCACGGATCTATCCCGGGATTTTGCAGCTTGGATTCCCAGCAAGGCTCCTCGTGCAGGGAACAGCTCAGGACAGAGCTGGAGAGAGGCCTGGGCTGTCCCAGGATCCACCCTGGAGGATCCACCCTGGAGGAAACCTGGAGGATCCCTGGGGAATCCCACCCTGGAGGATCCCCCCAGAGCTGCCCCAGGATCACTGAACTCCAGGAAGAGCTGCTCAGTCCATGGATTTGAGGGATCACCCTGGGCTGCCACCTCTGATGTGAGCACTCCAGAAATCCAACGGGAAGGAAAGGACCCCGAGCCCCCAGAGCCATTTCAGCAGCGTTTGATCCCTGAGCTCGGAGTTACAGCTTGTTTGGAGCAGGGATTAATTACAGGATTTATCTTCCCTGGCTTTTCCCTGCACTTCCTCATTAACATTTACAGCAGGATCTTGGTCCATGACCAGGCTCCAACCGCTGGAAAAATACCTGTGGTGATTAAAACTGAGCCTAATTGTGCTGGAGCCACCCATGTGGGGTCACAGCTGCTGCTGAAGCTGAGGAGAGATCCTCCTCCTGCAGCAGCTTTGCTGGGAGCCGGCACAAAATGGGAATTTTGCCAATTCCAAGCCCACAACAACTCCCTATGAGATTCCAGCCGTGGCTGCAGCTCTGAACAACCCCAGGTGCTGATCCTGAGCTGCTCTGGGGCCATCAGGCACCTGCAAAGCTCAGACTAAACCAGCTTTAAATCACAGAGCTCCAACTCTTCCCAGGTTCAGGGAACAGAGCACTGGACACTGGATAAACCACTGGATATTGGATACTGACAGAGCACTGGATACAGCTGACAGCTGGCTGCACAATTATCCCAGTTAGGGATGTTTGATGGTGATGAGGGCGTTTTCCTCCTTGATGGGCTTCCTAAAAATGTGTTACCATTGTCCATACACACACAGAGATTTTGTCCCTAAAGCTTTGAACTGAATTCTTACAGAGCCCATTCCCAGAGGGGCTCTGAGTGCTGGGATTTGTCCCGAGCATAAAACCCTGGAATCATGGAATGGGTTGGGTTGGGTTGGGTTGGGTTGGGCCTTAAGGATGAGCCAGTGCCACCTCTGCATGGGCAGGGACACCACCCAATCTCCCAGTTTCCCAGGAACTGTCCAAGGCTCTGTAATGTAGAAAAGTCTGAATTTTCCCTCAGATTTTGTGCTCATTCCTTGGGATTCCATTCCCAAGGCTGTTATGTGTGTGAGGGGCAGCTCAGATGCTCCCTGTCTTTCCTGCAGAATTCCATGTTTTATTCTGTTACCTGGAGCTGCTTCCCTTCAGCTGCAGCAAAGGCTGCTCAGGCTTGAAAGGGAAAACCTGGCACTAAACCCAGGAAAACCCAGGCCTTTCCCTTGAAAACTGCTGCAGAAATGTCATTCCCAGGATTTGGGGCCAAATAGTAAAACCTGGAATGCTGCAGATGGGCAGAGTGCTGAGGGCTGAGGTGTGAGCAGGGTGGGATCCCACTGGTGCCTCCTGATTGCTGCTTTTCCTCTGGAATATCAATCCCTCCCCCCTGGGAATCCAGGACTCAGTTTCCCCAAGGTGCAGGGAAAAGCTGGGATGGAGCCAGGCTGTCCCAGGGGGCTGTGAGTGATGGCTCTGGGCTTTGAGGGTCTAAGTGCTCTCTGCAGGATGCATTTGCTGTTCTTTGGAGCTATAAAGTCCTTCCTGAATGGAGATGGATTTGATCCGGAGAGTTCTTCCCACAAAGCAAACAAAACACAGAATTTCAGCTGAAATTCAAAGGTGTTGGAGTTTTGTCTCATTTTTACAAAGCCAAAAAACGCCTCCCCTGGGATGTCAGTGCCAAGCTCTGTCTGGAAAGGATAAAGGAGAGGTTTGATCCTTTGTAATCCGTGCTAGGGAGGAGGAGGAGGAGGAGGAGGAGGAGGAATCCCCCTTTGGGACAGAGGCAGAGGCAGAAGCCACAAAAGGCCCTTGCAGGGCTGGCTTTGGATTCCTGGTGCCAAAATCCCGGCAGGGGCCGAGCAGTTTGACCCCGGCTGCAGAACAACCCCTCCCTTCCAGCCCTGTGGGAAAGAGGCAGGAGGAGTCCGAGCACCCAAATCCAAAGGGAAACACAACCCCTGAGGGGAAAAAAGGAACTTTTCCCAGTGTCTGGAACCCCTGAAGTGTTTGTTCACCTTGGAGTTCCCGAGCAACTTTTCCCTTTTCCTCATCACTGGTTCTGCTCAGTCAGGGGAGAACAAACTTTGTTAGGCTGGGCTGGAAAATCTAATTAAGAGTTTAATTAACAGTTCTCTGAGCGCATGGAATGGAGATCGCTCATCCAAATGTGTCTATTCAAGGATCATGGATTGGTTGGGCTTGGGAGGGACCTCAAAGCCCCTCCAGTGCCACTCCCGGGACACTTCCCAGTGTCCCAGGCTGCTCCAAGCCCCTGTGTCCAGCCTGGGCAGTGCCAGGGATCCAGGGGCAGCGCCAGGGATGGGGCAGGGCAGGGGGAAATCCCGGGGGTCGCAGCCGTGCTCCAGCTCCAGGGGGTCCCGGGCAGCTNCAAATGACCCCGCCCCGCGTTCATTAATTACCGCTGCAAATGATGCAAATGACCCCGCCCCGCGTTCATTAATTACCGCATGCAAATGATGCAAATGACCCCGCCCCGCGTTCATTAATTACCGCATGCAAATGATGCAAATGACCCCGCCCCGCGTTCATTAATTACCGCATGCAAATGATGCAAATGACCCCGCCCCGCGTTCATTAATTACCGCATGCAAATGATGCAAATGACCCCGCCCCGCGTTCATTAATTACCGCATGCAAATGATGCAAATGACCCCGCCCCGCGTTCATTAATTACCGCATGCAAATGATGCAAATGACCCCGCCCCGCGTTCATTAATTACCGCATGCAAATGATGCAAATGACCCCGCCCCGCGTTCATTAATTACCGCATGCAAATGATGCAAATGACCCCGCCCCGCGTTCATTAATTACCGCATGCAAATGATGCAAATGACCCCGCCCCGCGTTCATTAATTACCGCATGCAAATGATGCAAATGACCCCGCCCCGCGTTCATTAATTACCGCATGCAAATGATGCAAATGACCCCGCCCCGCGTTCATTAATTACCGCATGCAAATGATGCAAATGACCCCGCCCCGCGTTCATTAATTACCGCATGCAAATGATGCAAATGACCCCGCCCCGCGTTCATTAATTACCGCTGCAAATGATGCAAATGACCCCTCCCGGGCCGCTCAGCGCCGCCTGGTTCGGAAGCAGCTCAGGGAGTGAAAATGAACTCTCAGCCTCTCCCGGTGCAATTAGGGCTGCGTGAGAGGCTCATTAATCAGCGCAATTAGCGGGGCTGCCGCCGCCCGGGAATCAAAGGGATTTGGGAGGGAGGTGGTGGTGACTTCGCCGCTCAGGAGCGCTGGATGAGAGATTCCCAAAGCTTTGCTGGGATCTCCCATCCCGGGCTCCTCCGGGATGCCACAGGGAGGAGGCTCGGGCTCGTTTTCACCCGGTGCCTGCTCTCCCTCCCCTCTGAATCCGCTGCTCCTTCGGATCCCTGCTCTGCATCCCTGCGGGAAGGGACACACGGAGCGCTGGGAGCCGGGGCTGGGGACAGCACAGGGAATGTGGGAATGTCACCCTTAGGAACGGCCAGGGCTCCCGGGTTTGGGATTAAATCATCTTCAACAGCAGCAGCACGGGTTACCTCGGCATCAGAAATTTAGGGAATGGGTGGAAAATCGGCACGAGGTCTACAAAACACACCCTGTGAATGTAGGGAATGAGTGGGAAGATCAGGACTGTCGTTGTTGGACATGAAATAAAGATGCTTGACTCCAGTTCAAAGGCAGAAGAACATCAGAAGACTTTATTTACAATTCATCCAGCCTTTTTATAACATGCTGTGCTAAAAAGGCACAGCTTTGGTGCATAGGATTGACACCTCTCTCATTGGTTAAGTAACAGAAACAACACCTGGGAGAGGGATTGTTATGAGAAAAATATTGTTTACTTAGAAATGTTATGAGAAGAAATAAGTTATTTATAGAAATTGTCCTTGAAAGAAAATTCTCCCAAGAAATCTTCCCTTGGGAAGAAAAATCATCCACTGAAAACCTTCCAGACTCAGGAATATCAGGCCCACACAGGACAATGTCTACAAACCCCTTTCTCCCCAGCTCCTGGGCTACAGAGGTTACAGAGATCACAAGGATCTGGGAATTATCCTCACTTTCACGGCACTGCTGGAGGAATTCTCCCAATCCAGCTCCTTCAGGAGTCCTTTGGTGACGCTGAAGCAGCACAAAATCTCAGTATTGCTCTCTCAGGCCTTTCCTGCAGCAGGAAAAGGTTTCCCATGACTTTGTCCTGCTTTATCCACAAATAACTCCTGGCCTGGAGCCCTGCTGTGCTCACAGGTGGGGCAGGGTCTGCACCACAGCCCCAGGAGTGAGGGGGAAGGGGGTTTGGGAACCAGAGAAAAGCTCCTTGCAGAGCTTCACCAGAGGGAAATATTTTACCAAACCTCATTGTCTCAATTCTTTTGGTCTCAAAAACAAAGAAAGAGATTTAACAGCAGCAAATTGCCCCTGCATGAATTCCAGCCTTGCACACACAAACAAAACATCAGGGAAAAAATGTAACAAATAAATCACTCTTTGGGTAGAGAATGCCTCAAGCTGTAGTTACACTGTGATTATAGACAATACTTGCCATGAAAATGGGATATTTCATATTAGGGCAAATAAAATGCTCCCCTAAACCCAAAGTGGGGTGGGTTTTTTGCACTTTCTGTTTAAGAAGAAAAAAATATTCAAGGATTTGAATTTCAAGTTGACCTGAAACAATTTCTTGTTTGCTTTCTTGTTTGAAATTGTCAGTGAAGCAAAAAAAAAAATTATTATTTCCAGAGTTCTACCTGGGCTGTGCCTGCCCAGAGGATGGGATAAACAACATGCCTGGCTGAACCTGCCAGGGAATGGGAATGCTGCTGGAATCTAGGGGGTGATACAAACTGGAGCCTGTCAGGGTGAGCCTCATCTGAAGTCACCACCCCTGGTTCAGAGAATCAGGGAATGTCCTGAGCTGGAGCAGACCCACCTGGATCATCCATCCCAATCCCCTGACCCTGCCCAGACCCCAACAATCCCACCCTGGGCATCCCTGAGAGCTCCTGCAGCTCTGGCAGCCTCGGGCTGGGGCCATTCCCTGGGGAGCCTGGGCAGTGCCAGCACCTCTGGGGATGAACCTTTCCCAAAATCCATCCCACATCCATCCCACACCCATCCCATCCCCACCCCATTCCCATCCCATTCCCACCCTGTTCCCATCCCATTCCCCTCCCATTCCCCTCCCATTCCCCTCTCCCTGCAGGCTCTGCCCAAGGCCCCGCTGTGTCCGCCCTGCCCTGGCCAATCCTTTCCCCCCAGCCCTTGGGACGCTCCCGCTCCCGCTCTCCCATTGCAGCGGGGCCGGCAGGAGCTGGAATTCCCTGTCCCGTTTTTCCGTGTCCCTCGGAGCTCCGGGGGGATGGAATTCCTCTGTTCCCTCCCCAGCTCCGGGAGGATGGAATTCCTCTGTTCCCTCCCCAGCCGTCACAGCCCAGCTGCAGGTGTGGGGTGGCTGCACTGCAAGGCTCAGAGCTGGGCTGGGGCAGGCAGGATTCATCCCTGCAATCCTGCAGCTGCTGGAATGGGAGCGGGGGTCGGGATTCATTCCCGGAATCCCAAAGCTGCCGGAGCTGGCAGCAGGGAGGGGCTGGGATTCCATCACACGGAGCTGCACAGGAGGGGTCAGAGTGAGAAGGGCAGGACCCCTCTCCTCAGGATACCCCTGGGATACCTCTGGATACCCCTGGGAAACCTCAGGATACCCCTGGGAAACCTCTGGATACCCCTAGACACCTCTGGGACCCTTCAGGCTGTGGGCCCACACAAGCCAGGATTATTCCAGCCTCTCCCTGCCCGGGGGGAATTGCAGGAATTTTGCAGTCAGGGGAGCAGCTCCTGCTGCTGCTGCAGGAATTGCAGGAGAGCTGAGGCAGCTTTGGTCATCTCCAGGACCAGGAGCTGCAAGGAGCAGAGGAGCAGCAAAGGAGGCATCCCCAGAAACTGCTGTCATTCCATGTCTGGAATTCTGTCAGCTCTGTCCATCCCTGCCTGCTGGAGCCAGGGTGGGAGAGGATCTCCTGCTTTTCCCTTTTCTTGTGTCCTGAGCTCCTTGTGCAGAGGTGACATCAAAGCCCCTTCAAGGCTCAGGAATGGAGAGGAATTTTCAGAGGTTTGCTCATTTTTATTCCCACCCAAGGGTGGTTCTGTCATGTTTGGCCGCTGCCCAGGGCAGAGGGAGCTGATTTCTGCTGTTCTCCGAGGGATGATCCCAGAATCCCAGATGAGGCCGAGCTGGAAGGGCCCCAGAAGGCTCCTGAAGGCCCGTGCTGGGATCTGGTGTTTGGCTCCACCACACCTGGATCGTTTGCAGATGTTTGGGGGAATGGGATTGTCCCTAAGTGAGCATTCCTCACCTCCTCATTAAACAATCTTCCCACTCCCTGCTCCTCCCAAACTCCCAGCTCCAGCTTTCCCTGGAGATGCTCTGCCCTTTGCAAACAGCAGCTTCCTTCCTACTCTCCAAGACCAACCTCACTTCTGCTTCCCAAGGACCCTTCTCCCTCCATTGCCCCCTCCCTTTCCCCCTCCCACTGCCCCATGTGGGGACACTCAACCTGTCCGTGATCCCTGGAAACTCGGGGACCAGGGCTCCTGTCCTGCTGAGGCCAAGCCAGAGCTCCCCAGGGCCATCCCTTGGTGACCAGCAAGGAATCCTTGGGAGAGGGAAGGTGTGGGATGGAGACACCTCAGAGTGTGATTCCATGTTAACTCCACATGGCAGGAGCAATGGGATCCAGCATTTGGGATCTGGATCAGGAGCAATGAGGGAGCACTGGGATCAGGAGCAATCAGGAGCAATGGGATCCAGCATTTGGGATGGGCCCCCATGGGATCCAGCAGTGTTTTCCAGGCATTTCCCTGGCTCTGGAGAGGTCTCCATGGGGTGCTCAGAGCCACTTATTGGACTTGAACTTCCAGGTCTTTTCCCACCCAGATGATCCGAAGTTTCTCTGTCTCAGGACAACGTTGGTGTCCCAACACACCCTGAAAATTCCCATTCCATTGTTTCCAGGAGCTCAGCTCTCCCTGAAGGTGCTGCTGGTGCAACTCCTGCCTGATGCTGGAACAAATAGCTTCTCCCACGAGGATCAGCCTCTCCTGATGGGATTCCCCAGCCCTCCCTTCCCAGATGGAATGGGCTCAGGGCCCTGGAGCGTGGGGGGAGTTCAGCTGCCCCTCAGCAGCCTCCAGAAATTCCATTTCCTGCAAGGCCCTTCCCATAAACACTGCATTTATTGATGGTTAAGTCATGGGTTAGGGATGAGGGAGCTGAGTGTGCACCTGGGGGATCCCTGGAGAACAAACTCTCCCCTGCTGCACTCCCAGGGCTCAGGGAAGGGATAAAGGGAGCCCAGGGAAGGGTTGGGCTCCAGGGATAAAGTGTTGCCTTCTCCTTTCAGCCCTCAGGCAGTGAAGGATAATAGACAGAAATTCCCAAGGAAATATTCCTTTTCCCTCTTTTTCTCAATTGGAGCTTAAAAAAAATCTGACTTCAGCCCTCAGAGGAGCAGGGGAATCCCAGCAGCTCCTCCTGTGCTTCCAGCAGAAACTGAGGCTGATCCCTTCCCTGCTGGAGTCAGGGCCTGCACCCCAATTCCCAGGAGCCAAAACCTTCCTCATTTTATTCTACCACTGACTTCATTCCCCACATTTATTCCAGGGCTGTGTCCAGCTCCTGTCCCTGGAGCTTTGTCTGTCCTGGGTGGGAATTTCCCCAAAGATTCCCATGTCTTTTCAGGGCTTTAATATGGCAGGAAAAAAATGTGAGGGACAAAGGACAAGGGGGAATGGCCTTGAGCTGAAGGAGGGGAAGGCTTGGTTGGGATATTGGGAAGGAATTTCTCCCTGGGAGGGGGGGGAGGCCTTGGAATAAAATTCCCAGAGCAGCTGGGAATCCCTGGCAGTGCCCAAGGCCAGGCTGGACAGGGCTTGGAGCAGCCTGGGACAGTGGGAGGTGTCCCTGCCATGGCAGGGGTGGGAATGGCTCATCCTTAAGGTCCCTTCCAACCCAAGCCATTCTGGGATTCTGGAGAAATTAAAAATCTCAGGCTCAACAAATTGGCTCCTTCCTTGACCAATTCCACCCCTAATTCCAGGCTGGAAATGCTCCAGGCTGAGCCATGCAGACCCTGCCTGCTGGGAAAAGGCAGTGGAACAGTTCCTGGGATGTTCCAACTCCTTTGTCAGAAGAGCTGGAGAATGGAATTCCAAAATGGATCCACGTCCAGACAAAGCAAATCCATTTGACATGAGGAATTATTTTTTTGCAGGAATTTCCATGCCTGCTTCTCCCCATCCAGGTGCAGGAGATGCTCCTGCTCTGCCTCCCAGGACACCCAGAAGAAGCACTCAGAGCCCTGGGGTTGATTTTTATTGCAGGAGACGTTTCCTTCGGGGTTGTGGATGCAGGATGCCTCCCGTGCTGCTTTTACATGGAAAAGCCATTTCTGCAGGACCCTGGCCCCTGTCCCCTCCTCCCTGTGTTATGCTTGTGTTCCTTCCACACCAGAGGCACCTGGGGATCTCCATTTATTATTCATTTGTTTGTGTTTCTGGCTCTGATCTTTGCAGGCCCTTTAGTTCTCAGTGTTGGCAGAAAAGGGCACCCAGAGCCATCCCTTCCCTCCTGGGCTGTGTCACCCCCTCCCTGCAGGCTCTGCCCCCAGGGGTGCTTTGGGAATTGCGTTTTCTTTATGGATCAGAGAGAGCAGGAATTCTTCCTGTGAGCCTGGGGGAGATTCCCTTCCCCTGGGTCATTCCTGGGTGGGCTTGGTGCTCCTTGGGCAATCAGGAGCCCTCACTGGGCTGTGGGATTCCATACTGGATGTCCAGGGAATATTTCAGACCCAGCCCCTGATGATCCTGGGTATGCCAGGGCAGGGATTTAGGACAAAGAGCCCCAAATGGTTGGATTTTAGCAGGTGGTGCTGCCCCAGGGGAGCTCAGAGGGGAAGCTCAGAATGCCCAGACTGAGACAATCCCCTGGGATTGACCAATAGATCAATCCCATGGGAGAACCTCCAAATGCTTCCCTTGCTCCTGGAGCCCTGTGCCCCTGCTGGGACACACAGAAGCCACCAGACACAGCCCACAGGCCTGGCAGGAGCACTGACTGCCCTGAGGGTCCAGCAAAGCAAACTCCAGGGGACAAAATTGTCCCAGGAGAGCTGGAGATGCTCCTTGGCACTGTCCAGACCATGCCAGAGGATTTGGCTCCCTGGAGAGCTGCTCACAGGGCACATTTTGGAAAGTCTGTGTGTTCCAGAGGGTGAGAACAGCCCTGGCAGGGACCCAGGCAGCTCAGATTCCTCAAAGGCAGGAGGGCAGGAGGAGGAAAAGGTGATTCCTGTGCCCTTTGTGCTGCAGCTGGAATTTCAGCCTCAGGAAGGGCTGGGTGGAGGTGAATCCTTGTTGAGCTCCTGCACCCAGAGTTACAAACAGGGACTGCTGTCACCATCCAGGTGTCACCACCCATTGGTGGGGAGTCCTTTGTCCCTTCTCTTGGCCTCAGACCTCATCCCTTCCTCCTGGAGAGCTCCCACAAGGAATATCACAGAGGCAAACTGGAATCAAGAGCCCACAAAGGCATTTCCCTGCATTGTCCTAGCAGAGCCTCCAGCCTTCCTCCTGCAAACCAGTCTGGGATCAACCCCCTGAGATGGGATTCCCTGAAGGACCTGACAGACATGGAACAAATCAAAGCCATCCTTTTCCCTGCATGACCAAGAGGAGGAGGAGGAGGAACCTTCTCACATCTTGGTCCTTCTTGGGGATCTGACTCCATTGAGGGGGGTAAATCTTGGATTTCCACATCTCCCTGGGCCACCTCTGCATCCTGGATTTATTTCTGAGGGTTGTTTTTAGCCCAGGCTCCCAGCCTGGAAGATCCCCATGGCAGCCAGGAGCTGTGGAAGGGCCCATTCCAGGGAATGAGAACAGCCAGGCTCTGTCAGCTCCTTCTTAATTAGCTCAGAGTGGAGAGGGAATTATGATTTCTGGCTTGGGAATTGTAGCCAGAGCCTGTGCCTGAGTCAGAGTCACCCCCAGAGCCAGGGATGGGCACAGAGCTCCAGGGGCTGCCAAAGCCACCCAGGGGACAGGAGGGATGAGGAGACAGGGCTGGGACAGGGCTGGGAGTGGGGGGAATGGGATGCTAAAAACCTGAGTAGGTCCTCGGGAAGGGAAGCTCCAAAACCTTCCTTGAGATCAGGAAAATCAACCCAAACCCAGGTGCAGGGGAAGGCTCAGGGTCCTGGGGTGGGTGAAAGCTCCAAACCTGCGACCCTGAAACCTCCATGGCCCTGGATCTCCATGACCCTGCCTGCAGAGGTTCACCCATTTCTGTTCCTCAAAATTAATGTCCTGGTTTGAGTGCCCATTAGAATGATTTATTCTGATAAATAAAGGAAAGGGCCTAAAAGGAAAGGGCCCTGGCCCCAGGGAGATTGGGACTTTGGGGAAAAGCTTGGGATTGACACCTTTGGTGAAATCCTTTCCTGAGGGAAGGCTCAGCCAAAGAGGAGACACAAAAGGGGCAGGAACCCAGCCTGAAACCTTGGGAGCTCTGGCAAGAAGGGATTCCAGGAATCCCTCATCCAGGAGTATTGGCAAGAGCAGCCAGCCAGGACTGGAAAAGCTTGGGAGGCTTGGGGAATATTCCCACCCCCAGGCTGCAGATCCATTAAAGGGTGGGGTTTTCTTCCACTGACACCTCCGGGCCAGCTGCTCTTCCATCAGCCCAGAATCATGGAATGTGTCAGGTTGGGAGGAGCCTTAGGATCACCCAGTGCCATCCATGGGCAGGGACACCTCCCACCATCCCAGGGAGCTCCAGCCTGGCCTTGGGCACTGCCAGGGGTCCAGGGGCAGCCACAGCTGCTCTGGGAATTCCACCTCAAAGGCAAGGATTCCCAGTTCCCAATCTCCCATCCATCTCCCATCCATTCCCTGTGTCCTGTCCCTCCAGCCCTTCTCAAAAGCCCCTCCCCAGAGACTTCCCATGGCTGTTTCTGAGCCACAAAACCTGTGATTAAAAGCAAAACAACCCTGGTGTTAAAGGAGTCTGGACTCCCTGGTAATTAATTTAAGATTAATGGGAACAACTGAGTTAAAATTCGGTGATGGTAATTAGCAAGGGAATGACAACAAAGGAGAAAGCAACAACTAAAAGTAATTACAGTGTACAGACATTGAATCCTGCACTGCCTGGAAAAGCCCCAGGAAAATCCCCCGTGGGCAGTGGGAGAACAGCAGTGCTGGGGGAGCAGCACAGCCACACAGCCTGGAGTGCCCCTGGAATCCTGCTGGGATGCTGGGAGCTCTGCTGGGATCCTGCTCCTGCTGTCAAACACAAACCTGGCCAGGGCTCCTGGGCAGAGCTAAAGGAAAGCAAGAGAATTTCCTGGGAGCTGCTCTGGATACAGGGAATAGGAGCTTGGCTCTGGGGCTCCATCCATCCCCTCCACTCCTCAGCCTGGGAGTTGAGTCCTGCTGGGATTTCACTCTGATTTCAGGAGTCCTGCCTGCCCTGGGCACAGGCACAGCTCAGGGAATGAGGATTTGCTGCCTTGGCTCTGCTTTTCTCAGGGTTGGTTCTCAGGCCTTGGGTGTTTGTTAGAGGGAGAAGACCCAGACAGTTCCTGCTGAGATCAGGAATTCCTGTTCCTGTCCTGAGGAATTTCTGCTTTCCAACACCCAGAACTGTGCCAGGGAGTTTCTCTGCCTCATTTCAGTGTCACTTTTCTCCTGAGCTTCTCCTACAGCTCTCACAGGGGTTGTGTCCAACATTTCACAGCCGTGAGGAAATTCCCTATAATGAGGTGAGATCCTTGTCCTTGTGAGCAGGGAGAGGATCAGGGAAGAGCTGGAGCTGTGTCAGGGGGGTTGGGATGGATTTTGGGAAAGGTTCATCCCCAGAGGTGCTGGCACTGCCCAGGCTCCCCAGGGAATGGCCCCAGCCCGAGGCTGCCAGAGCTCCAGGAGCTCTCAGGGATGCCCAGGGTGGGATTGTTGGGGTCTGGGCAGGGCTGGGGTGGGACTGGGGGATCCTGGTTGGTCCTCCCAGTTCAGGGTATTCCCTGATTCTGTGTAGTGGATAATGGAAGATGAGAAAATCATGGATTTGTAGAATGGTTTGGGTTAGAAAGGACATCAAAACCCACCCAGTGCCACCCCTGCCATGGCAGGGACACCTCCCACTGTCCCAGGCTGCTCCAAGCCCTGTCCAGCCTGGCCTTGGGCACTGCCAGGGATCCAGGGGCAGCCACAACTTCTCTGGGAAGCTCTTCCAAGGTTGCCAGAAGTTGCCCTCGAGCTTGGGAAAAGGGTTTGGGATCAATGCCCATGGATCAGGATGGTGCTGAGTGCCTGGGAAGGGAGGAGCTGTCTGGGAAGTGCCTGCCAGGGATGGTTCCAGTGGATCCTGTGGGATTTGGGGTGTCAGGAGCTGATTCCTCCCCTCTGGGGGTGATCCCTGAGCTCCCTCTGAGGGGTGCCTGTTCCTGCTGTGACCCCTTGGGATCAGTTCCAGGGGGTGGGACCAGCAGGGGTGCATGGAGAGCTGGGAAGAGCCTCCCACAGCCAGTCCCAGCCCGCTGAGCTGTCCCCTGAAATGTCACTGTCACATTCCAGTCCTGACCTGGGACCCTCAGCAAAGCCCAGTCCCCAGCCCTGCACTGCTGCAGCAGGATTTGGGATGGATCCTTGCTGGATTTCAGCTTGGCAGACCCAGCCCTGGGGCTTTGTGTGGCTGGATTTACACAAAAATGGCAGATTTTGGTCAATCCAGACAGAATAAAACTCACCCCACTCCAGATCCCCCTTCCCATCCCATCTCAGCTCTGGGCACTGGAAAAACCCTCCTGGAATACAGAATTTCCACAGTCAAAGTGAGATTTGGCAATGAAATGCCAGCCCCTGCCAGCTGAGGCTGTTTGGATTCAGCTTTTCCACTAAAATGTCATTTATCCAACTGAAGTGGCTGGTAGGGAATGGCTGGAGCTGGCAGCTCCCCCTCCCCAGCAGCTGCTGCAGGGAGAGCAGAGGCAGCTCTGCAGCTCACAGGGGGTTCCCTGCCCCATTCCCCACTTCCAGAGCAGAAAGTTCCATCTGAAGGATGGAATTTTATCAGTTTTGTTTCATTTAAATGAGCTCAGTGAGTGCTCAGGAAGGAAAAAAAAAAAAAAAAAAAAAAAAAAAAAGGTTACATTTCAAAATGGAAACTAAGCTGAGCAATATTATCAACATGTGTGGTTGGGGTGGGTGGGAGCTGAGCTCAGCTGCCTCCTGAGCTGGGTTTTGGGCTCAGTTTTATCTGAACCAGCCCAGCTTGGATGAACTTTAGCAAATACCAGCACATGTCAGCAATCAGGTGAGAGAAATCCCCCCTGCCCAGAGCTCCAGCTGTGCCTGAGCTCCCCACACCCAGATCTCCAAATCCCTGCTTTGGCTCAGGCTCCAGCCCAGGTGACTGATGTTTATTTATTAATAAAATTGATTTATTCACTATTATTTATTCATTATTCATTTATTCATTATTACAGGATTTAATTCTGTCTCAGGAGTGCCCCTCAGGAGTTTGCTGCTCTCAGACCCTCCCAGGTGCCCGTGCTGGGTCTCTCCCCTAACTCATCCAGAGAAAAGCCAGGAGAAGGCTGAAGTTTTAAAGGAGTTTAAGGTTTGAAAGCCAGCCCTGAGCTATTGCTGCTCTCTCCTCATAGTTTGTGGTGGATTTCTCAGGAACTCCTCAGGAAACCCCTGATTTGTGGTGGATTTCTCAATAACTCCCCAGGGAACCCCAGAGTTTGCAGTGGATTTCTCAGGAATTCCTCAGGGAACCCCTGGGTTTGTTGTGGTTGTTTTAGGCAGCTCCCCCCATCCCCATCCCTGCATCCCCAGGTGCTGCCCTGCTTATCCCAGTGCCACTCCAGGAGAGCCCAGCCATGGCTGCTTCCCCTGCCAGAGCCTTGCCCAGAGCCAGGGAGGCTTTATCCCTGCCAGCTGCTGCCAGGTGCTCACCCAGGGACAGGGAAGGGCTGGAGCTGTGTCAGGGGGGTTGGGATGGATTTTGGGAAAGGTTCATCCCCAGAGGTGCTGGCACTGCCCAGGCTCCCCAGGGAATGGCCCCAGCCCGAGGCTGCCAGAGCTGCAGGAGCTCTCAGGGATGCCCAGGGTGGGATTGTTGGGGTCTGGGCAGGGCCAGGGGTGGCACTGGGGGATCCTGGGGGTCCCTCCCAGCTCAGGGTATTCCAGGGTTCCATAACTCCCAGCTGGAGCCCACCTGCTCCATGTGCTGGGTGTGAGGCTGTCAGAGGAGCTGGATGACTCCAGGCTGAGCCTCTGCCCTCTCAATCTTCTCCCTCTGATAAAACCCATCCCTAGGGAGGGAATAAATCAGGAATCGGGTCAGGGAGTAAATGCTGTTCCCAAACACTGTAATCCTGAGCAGCCTCTGCACTCCTGCCCAAGCCAAAGGTCCCTCTTTGCTTCACCACCCTCAGCTGCTGATTCATCACTTCTGCTTTCTCCCTGCTCCTTCCCTTCCCATTTCTGGGTGCACCTCACCCCCTGGCTGTACTGGTTTGTCCTGGCCAGAGGGGGTGATCCCAGCACTGGGAATACTGCTGTCCTAACACACACCTTGCTGAGCAAGGAGCAAGAAGAGGAAATCCCAGGAAAGTTCCCTGGAGAGGCAAAAGGGAGGATGAGCAGAGCAGGACTGGCTGCAGCTCATTGAGGCCTTTCAGGACTCCAAGGGCTTAAAAAAAACCCATGGAAAAGTGACTTTTCCATGGACAGAGAGGGAAAGAAAAGGAGAGTGGTGTGGGTTTAGGCTGCAAGAGGGGAGATTTATGTTTGATATTGGGAAGGAATTCACCCTGTGAGGGTGAGGAGGGGCTGGGATGGGATTCCCAGAGCAGCTGTGGCTGCCCCTGGATCCCTGGCAGTGCCCAAGGCCAGGCTGGACAGGGCTTGGAGCAGCCTGGGACAGTGGGAGGTGTCCCTGCCATGGCTGGGGTGGGAATGGATCCATAAAGCCCCTTCCTACCCAAACCAGGCTGGGATTCCAGGATTTGTAACCCTAAGAAGCTGCAAGGTCCCAAGGAATTGTGACATCCCAGCACTGATTCCCAGCCCCAAAGCTGCACAAGCCCTCATGGAGAATAATTCCAGCTGCCCCAGGAAAAGCTTCCCATGCCACCTTCACCTCAGCTTGGCTCCAAGATAAATATTTGGAATTCTTCCTTCCATTTCCAAGGTCAGCATATCCCCCAAAAGCAACACTGCTACATCCAGAAAGGCAGAGGGAACTAAATCAGAATTCCTGATTATCCCTCCTGTGCAATTATCCCAGGAACAGCTCCCTGGGGAGTCCGTGCACAATGGGATGCCAAAGAGAAAAGGAACTCCATTATCATGGAAAACACCCCCAGGGAGGAAGGGATTGAGGGAATTTCAGTGTCCATGTGGAAATGTCCCAGCCCAGTCCCTTCCCATCCATCCCAGGGCTGTGGCAGAACCACGGTGTCCCCACTTCCAGGGATAAATGGGAGGGCAGGAGGTGCTGCACGGATATTGGGGAGTAGCCATAAGGAAAATAAACGGTCCTGCTTTTTGTGGAGGATTGAGGGGGGGTTCTGGAGGGTGATCCATGACCTGGCAGATTCCCAGCTCTGATTCCTGCTTATCTGGAGCCTCCTGACTCCATCAGCACCAGGGAAATGAGGGTGGCAAAAGGGAGAAAGAAGATGGGAACGTGTTCATTCCCAGATTTTACAGCTGATACAGGACCATGGGAGCAAATCCTCCCTTCATTCCCAGATTTTACAGCTGATACAGGACCATGGGAGCAAATCCTCCCTTCATTCCCAGATTTTACAAGAACAAATCCTTTCTTGGAGCATCTTGTTCCCCAAATTAAAGACTAAATTAAAAAAAAAAAAAACAAAAACAAAACAAACCACAAAAACATGGAGAAGTTGCCAAAACCATTGAATTCCTGCAGGAGGGAAGTGCCCAAAAGCAGGGAGCAGGGATCAGGGTTTGATGGGAGCATTTCCAGTCAAGCTTCCCCAATTCTCCAGGGAGGTTTTACACCTCCAGGGGAATTGTTTTAAAATATCAACTCCAGAGAGGAAACAGCCTTGGGAAGGGAAAAGTCTTGGAGAAAATCGTGGAGAATCATGCAGCCCATTACCCACGGCTCAGGGAAGCTCTGTGTGCTCATCCAGCCACATCCAAGGGCTGGAAAAGAAGGAGAAAGGGGCAGAGAGGAATTCTGACTGTAAGTGTATCCAATATTTTGGGGGGAAATACAGAGTGGAAACAAAACAGACCAGGAAATGTCATCCTTGTGCCTTCTATTCCTGGAGCAAACCCCTTTTCCTCAGAGGGGGAAGAGAATGGATTCAAACATTCCCAGGAACACTCAGGATATTTATTCCTTCAGGGAATGTCTCTTCAGGAAAACAAATCCTGACAAGATCTTTGTGCCAAGGCAGAGCCAGTCCAAACATCCCTCCTGGAAGGAGGAACCTTTTCCTGCTGCAGTTTTGTTCCTCCAGGGCTTTTTCCTTCCTTTTGCCTTCCCTGGGATTACATTAAAGAAGGGAATTTGAATAATAATTTTTAAAAAATTCCTTGTCAGCATCAGAGGAGCCAAAGGCTGGAGAATACAGGAAAGCATTAAAGGAAAGGGTAAAAAAAAGGTGGATTTTGGTGGGATATTGGGAAGGAATTCCTCCCTGGGAGATAGGGAAGGGTTATCCCACAGATGGCCCTGGATCCTGGCAGTGCCCAAGGCCAGGCTGGACAGGGCTTGGAGCAGCCTGGGACAGTGGGAGGTGTCCCTGTCATGGCAGGGGTGGGAATGGATTTTTAAGGCCCCTTCCAACCCAAACCATTCCATGATTCCCTAATTTTATGGTTTATGTTGCTGCTGATGTCCTTTTTTGGAGGCTGGAAAAGGCTCATTTAAAGGCTCTGCAGGATCCTGAGGGCCTTGGCAGGAGTGGGAATGGGTGGGTTTAAGGTCCCCTCCAACCCAAACCACTCCATGATTCCATGAAAAAGTCCTGAAGGCTGGGATGGGAGAGGGAGCAGCTCCCAGGGGCTGGATCCTGGCAGCAGAGAGGCCAGGACTGACCTGAGGCAGGTCCTGGATGTTGTCCCAGCCTGGACCTGGAATCCTGCTGCTGTGTCCTGGGAAACTGAGGCACTCGGAGGAGTCCTTTCCCATCTTTTCCCAGTGTCCTTTCCCTGTGTCCCAGGGTCAGATCCAACAGGGATTGAGCCCAGGGGGCTTGGGGGTGATCCAGAGTCCCCCCCAGGTCAGATGAGCTGGGAATGGGAATCTCCTGCTGCTCCTCCATGAGCCACAGCAGAATCACTGAGTCCAACCTTGGACCAAATCCCAGCAATCCCAGTAAAAACTCATCCCTGGTTTTAACCTTGGCCCCCAGCTCTGGGTCCACAGGATGGGAGCCAGGAATTCCCAAAGCTCCTCAGGAACTGCAGGGGGGCCTTTGCCAGAGGTGCCTGGGAAGGATCACAGACCCTGGGAGGGATCACAGACCCTGGGAATGATCACAGATCCTGGGAAGGATCACAGACCCTGGGAAGGATCACAGACCCTGGGAATGATCACAGACCCTGGGAGGGATCACAGACCCTGGGAAGGATCACAGACCCTGGGAGGGATCACAGACCCTGGGAATGATCACAGACCCTGGGAGGGATCACATTCCCTGGAAGGGATCACAGACCCTGGGAATGATCACAGACCCTGGGAGGGATCACAGACCCTGGGAATGATCACAGACCCTGGGAAGGATCACATTCCCTGGAAAGGATCACAGACCCTGGGAGGGATCACAGACCCTGGAAGGGATCACAGATCCTGGGAAGGATCACAGACCCTGGGAAGGATCACAGACCCTGGGAAGGATCACAGAGGCTGGGAAAGGCCTCGGAGCCCACAGCAGGTGCAATCCTGATCCGTGCTGATGCTGATTAATGAGGGGTGTACAGGGAATTTTGGTTGGATACAAACCTGGACAATTCCCTGGCTGTGCCAGCTCAGCCCCTTGTCTCCTCCCTGCACAGCTCCAGTGGCATTCCAAGGCTACTGAGAGCCAAATCCTGCTTCTCATCCCTGAAAAAAAAACAGCCTGAAAGTGCCCTGGAATCCAAGACAATCCCAAATTTCCTCCGCTGGCAGCAGGAGCAGAATCCAGCCCGAGACATTCCAAGATTCCTGGTGTTGTTTGTGGGTTTTTATAAAAATCAATGTCATTTACAATTACATAACTGCAAAAAAGCAGCTGAAAAACTTCAGGATGGAGCTTCTATTTTATCCAACCTTTTCTCCATTAATCTTCCCACACAACTGCTGTCACCATTAGGCTGCCAAAGGAAAATTCTTGGGATCCTTTCGGTTTGGCAGCTCCGCAGGTGGCACTTACCTGCCTCTGCTTCCAGCCCGTCCTGCATCCCTGTGGATACTCCCTGTGCCTGAGGGAACAGGGATATCCACGGCACAGACCTTCACCTGTGGCCTCCAAGCCTGGAAATCCACAGGAAGGAGGGAAAAATGCCCAAATTCTCCCTCAGCAGCCGCTGGTGTGTGGAGAGTTTGCAGCCACCTGTGATCCCCACGCTGGGAATTGTCTGAATGAGCCCGTGCTGGAATCGCTGGAATCGCTGGCAGAATTCCCACAGAATCTGCAAGGAACTGGAGCAGCTTTGGGGCTGTCAGATTTGATCCTCTGAAGGGATTTTTGACAGGAATTGAAGCTTTTTTTTGATGGAGAGGGGGAGGTTTTGCTGCGTGCAGAAAGGGGCTGCTTCCCTCAGGAAGGAGAACTGAATTCTCCCTCATTTCTGCAAAGTCTGGGAGTCTCCCAAACCTTCACAGGGAGCAGGGTCAAGTCAGAGCTGCTTGTGCTTCCAGCTCCATCCCTCAGGTGTTCCAGGGATTTTTTCAATAATTGCATTAATTGATTTCCTCCAAGGTGACCCCCGAGCTTGGCCGGAGCCCCCGGAGTGGGAGCAGGGATGAGCTGGGATGGGAACGTGACCCAGGGACCTTCCCAAACCTTGGGGGCCCTCCTGACCTTCCTGCTGTCACCTCTGGAATCATCTCCATCCCAGGCCAGGCTGGATGGGCTTGGAGCACCCTGGGATGGTGGGAGGTGCCCCCAGGACACCTGGAACAGGATGGGCTTTAAGGTCCCTCCCAACCCAAACCATTCCATGATTCCCCACACTCCAAGCCATAAATGGGAATTTTTGCAGCAGCAAATTTCCCTGCAATTCCTGTGCCACAAATGCCAGGAACAAATGGATTTGGGAATGGGGAGGTTTCAGTGGCAGCTCTGGGGGCTCACCCTTCCCTTTTATCCTTCAGGATTTGAAACTTCATTTTCCCACTTCCCTCCTGCTGCCATAAAACCCAGGGATGCGGCAGCCTCTTGGATTTGAAACATCTCCAGGTTTGAGGAGAAAGGGCTTTTCCCTCTTTCCCACCTGGCTGCCAGGAGAGCCTTCAAATTCCTTGGAATGACAAGGAACAAACCTTAACTTAAGGAATTGCTCCCTGAATTTGGTTTGGAAGCCAAACTCCCTTTGAGAGAGAGAATTTTCCATCCTCTCCAGCATCCAATGGAGCGATTTTCCTCCAGATTTGCCAGGTCCAGTGAATTTAATGGGAGGGGAAAGGGTTCAGGAAGGGAGGAATTAGCAGGACTTGTCTCTCCAGGCACAGGGCAGGACATGGAATATCCAGCAGGACATGGAATATCCAGCAGGACCCTCCCAGGTGTCCCACGGGCTCCTGTGCTGGGCCCTGTCCCCTGGGAAGCTCCAGCCTCCTCTTTTCCAGGTGCTGTTCCCCTTGGGAATGTGAGGTTTGGGCTCAGGGGAGGTGCAGAGGATCCTCCAGCCCACTCCAGGCTTATTCCCATGGGGTATCCAGAATCATCCCCCCAAGACAGGGAGGCTGGGAATTCCCTCCCACATTTCCCACTGCCACATCTCACTGCAAGATCCAGAGGTGATGCCCAATCCTAAAGAAAGGTGTGGGTCCTGTCTGCTCCTGAGTGAAATCCCAAAGGAAACTGGAGGTGATCCTAATCCCAAATAAAACTAGGTGATGCCTAATCCTCAATGAAGGTGATTCCCAATCCCATATAAAGGTGTAGGATCCCAGGTGGATCAGCTCCTATCCACATCCCAGGACCAAAGCCCTGAAGGAGCCAGGTTTGGACAGCAGGATGAGCTCAGGAAGTTTTTCCTTTCTGAGATTCCTTTTTAATTAAAGCAGAAAATCTCCAGTGGTGCAGGAAAAGCCTTGGAGTGTGGCTGAAGTCCCAAGGGAAGCAGGAGAGAATTACCCCTCCCTGCAGCCCCTCAGCAGCCAAACCAGCAAATTCCAGCCCTTCAGAAACTGGGGGAAAAGGAAAATAAACAGGAACAGAGGCTCTGAAGGCTCTAAAGTTCAGAGGTTCAGGGAAAAAAAAAAATGGGAATAATCTGTGTGTCTGAGAGACAGAAAACAGATAATAATGGATAATATTGGATACTCAATGTTAAATATTCAATACTCAAATCTTCTTTGGATTCATTTCCCAGCCTCTGGATGTGTCCCCCCTTCCCTGCACCTTTTAAAGCTGCTCTTTTCCCTTTTCCCCTCGGGCTGGATAATCCCAGCAGGGCCAGGGAAAGGGAGAAGGGGCCCAAAAGCTCAGGAATTGGGCACCAAGCACCTCACCTGGCTGTGTCCCTTCATTGTCACAGGGGCTGGAGGGACAGGACACAGGGAATGGGTTCCCACTGCCAGAGGGCAGGGCTGGATTGGGAATTGGGAATTCCTGGCTGGGGAGGGATGGAATTCCCAGAGCAGCTGTGGCTGCCCCTGGATCCCTGGCAGTGCCCAAGGCCAGGCTGGACAGGGCTTGGAGCAGCCTGGGACAGTGGGAGGTGTCCCTGCCACGGATGGGATTTAAGAGCTCTTCCAACCCAAACCATTCCATGACTTTTTTAACCCCTGGGCAGAGTCTTGGGGTCCCCCAGGGATGGGGGGAGGCTCCTGGCCAGCCCTGGGGCCACCAAAATCCACCAAGAGCACTGGAGCAGGAGCTGGGCTGGGAATTGGCAGGTCCAGGATGCTCCATTCCTGATGGCAGCAAAGGAATCTGATAGGAAGGGGCCACAAGAACTTTGGTGTTTAATTTGCTCCAAAGAATTCCTGTTCAAATCCATCCTTCCCAAATCCAGAGGTGTTTTCATTTGTTTCATTTCCTCCTCTCGTTTCTTCTGCAATGAAATAGAAAACAGGGGGGGGGGAAAGCAGATAATTGGGAGGATGCCAGCTGTGAGTTTAAAATAGATCCAAATCCTTCCTCTTCCCTACCTGCAGAAGGAAAAGAAGGAGATATTTAAATATCTATCTCTATAAACACATTTATTTATGGATTAGCCTTTTATTCTTTTAAGGAAGGCCAGGAATAATGGCTCTGCCAGGAAATGCCAATTAAAGCAGACCCCACTAATTAAGGCCATGAATCCACACCGATTCTCAGGTTAAACCCTGGATCAGCCACGTGTCCCCTCCCAAAACCAGGCTGGAGGAGGATTAAATCCTTTGGGATGTGCAGGGTCTGCAGCCCAGCCAGGACCTGGCTCCTGAAACCTTCCCAATCTTCCTTCTGTGCAGGAAAAATCCCCACTGCCTTTGCCCTCCCCACGCTGTGATTCCCACTGGAATTCCCAAAGGAGCAGCAACAACTCAGCCTCACTTGGGCACTTGTTTGATCTCTGCCAGGTTTTTTTCCTTTAAACACACACAAGGCCCTGGAAATGAGATGTGCAAGTTTCTCTAAATTATTTTATTTTTAATTTTTTTATTTTGGGAGCAGTGTTGTGAAATCCAAATGTTTTTACTCCTTTGGTGCTGCCAGAGTGAAGCAGCAGATCCAGAAGCCCTGGCATTATTTATGTGTTCCAAATATTTTGGTGAGGATGGAATATTTTACCTCCCTGCATTCAAAACAAACAGCCCCCAAAATTCCCTCAGTTCCTTGGGAGAATTTCCCAGCTGGAAGCCCAAGCATTTATTTAGTTTATTTGCATGGAAAGATATCCAAGGAAAACAAGGACAACCCCCCTTTGGATGTTCCTGGGGGTCCCCCAAAGCTCTGGTCTCACTCTGGGTGGGGCTGTCACATTCCCTGGGATCTGAGGCAGCAGGGCTGGAATTAGGGCCGAGTGGTGGCTTCCATGGAAACCCCAATTTCCAGGTGTTCTGTGGCTTTCTGGTCACACTGTGGCTCCAGCAGGAATTGTTTCTGCAGGGCTTGGGCAGAGCAGGGAATTTTTCCAGGAGGTTTGCAGGATGCAGAACACGTTCAAGGCTCAGTTTGGCCCACCCTGGGCTGTGGGGTCACACCTGTCCCAGGGGATTTGGGGTCACACCTGTCCCAGGGGATTTGGGGTCACACCTGTCCCAGGGGATTTGGGGTCACACACAGGGGATTTGGGGTCACACACAGGGGATTTGGGGTCACACCTGTCCCCAGGGGCTGTGGGGTCACACCTGTCCCAGGGGATTTGGGGTCACACCTGTCCCCAGGGGATTTGGGGTCACACCTGTCCCCAGGGGTTCCCAAAGCCCAGCCCAGGCAGGGCTCTGCAGGATGGGCACATCCAGCTGTGCCCAGCTGTGCGCAGCAGTGCCAGGCTCTGCTCCTGCCCCTGGGGATGTTTCTGGGCTGGAACAGGGATCCCATTCCCAGCCCCAGTGACCTGAGCCCCCAGCCTGGGAACAAGTGGCCTCCCAGTGTCTGCCCCTTCTTCTCCTTGCCTTGAGCTCCTGAGAGCTAAAAATCCCCACCTTTGTATTCCAGGGGCTCTGAGAGCACAGAATCCAGCGTAGGAAGGCTGATCAGGGAATCCTGGAATGGTTGGGGTTGGGAGGGACCCTAAAGCCCCCCCAGTGCCACCCCTGGGACACCTCCCACCGTCCCAGGCTGCTCCAAGCCCTGTCCAGCCTGGCCTTGGGCACTGCCAGGGATCCAGGGGCAGCCACAGCTGCTCTGGGAATTCTAGTCCAGGGCCTCCCCACACAATTCCACCCCAGGGAGGAATTGTTTCCCAAAATCCAAGCCCCATCCTGCCCCATTTGATCCCATCCCTCTCATTTCTCCCCCTGGTTTTAGTCCCTAAAGGCTCAGCAGAGCAGATGATGTCCCAGAGCTGCTCCATGTCCGGGGCCATTCCCAGTGGATAAAACCAGGGATAAATCTGCTGCCCACTCAGGCAGCAGGGATTGCTTGGGAGAGCAAAGGGATAAATCCCAGCCATCCCCTGGGATGCTCCAGTGGGCACAGGTGAGGAGTGTGGCCAGGGAAGGGGGGTTCCACCCACCCTGTAAGTCTGGAGACAGGAGTTTGGGCTTGGATCCTCCCTCTTTTTGCTCCCTTCTAGGATAAATAGTAATAGTAATAGTAATATAGTAATATAGTAATAATAGTAATAGTAATAGTAATAATACTATCCAGCAGAACAAAGTTTTCCCATTTCTTTTCCAGGGGGTTTCATTTTCTTTAATCCTTTTTGTCTTCACCTGAGTCGATGTTTGAGGTGAAAATGGAATTTCCAAAGTAGTCAAAGCTTTTGGTTGGAACAACTCCTGAAGAGTTGTTTTCTTGTCCCCTCTGAGGGGCACATAGGGGCTGTTCTGGGGAGGGAATGGTGGAATTCCCCCACAATAATTCACTGAATTTGTCAAGTATTTCCAACTACAGAATCCCAAATCCATTCCCCTCCTGAAGGAGGGAACTCACCCAGCCCAAGAGACAATTTCCAAGTGACTTGTTGGTTAATTAGCAATATTTATTGATCAGCTCTATTATTTCTTATTGGACTCAATTAGGTCCAATTAGCTTTTAAGCTACTCTGGCTGCCTGAGGAATTACCAAGGCTTGGATGCAGGGAATGAGCTGCTTTCCCAAAGAACTGAAAACATGGAGAGAATTTCCAAAGGCTGGGCAGATGTCCCAGCAGGTGATACCTTGGAATTTCACCGTCAGCTTCGGTTTGGCTTTGGAATGTTTCTGTGGGGAACTTTTTGGATTCCACCACCTCCAGTTGGCCTTGGCCATCCCACTGCCCTTTGCCATCAGTTGTTGCCAGCTAATTAAGAAAAGTTGCATCCCTCTAATAAATCAAGGAGATTTGAGTGGATCTTTTGGAATGGATTTAAAGAAAACGCCACTTCCCACACAAACCTGCTGCTCCTTCCTTCACGAGCCCCTTTTGCCTGCCCAAAAAAAAAGAGTGAAAAACCTTTTGGAGAAGAGAAAGAGCTGAAAGTGAGGCCAAAGGGCTGGGCTGGGCTTTCCCCACCAGGGAACCCGGCCCGGCCGTGCCACAGGGCTGGGATGCGCTTGGAGAGGGAGGGAATTCGGGAGGATGTTTATGGTCCGGCACCTTTTATTTCCTTGGGTTTGTGGCAATAAATCGTGGCTAAAACAGCGCCAGCCCGCCCGGTGGGGAAGCACTCGGGATGTTGATCACCCTGAGAGGGAGCCAAAGGGAAAAACTCCCACTGCTTTCAACAGGCGGCTGGGAAAAAACGGGCTGGGAAAAACGGCAGGAGAGGCTCCCTGGATCCCGCTGGAATGGCTGCGGGAACTGCTGGCCCCTTCCCGCTCGCTTAGGAAAGGTCACGGCCGCTGCCGGGGGGCTGGGAAGGATTTGCTGCTCACGAGCAGTGCTAAAAAATGGGAAAACGCTCCCGAGCATGGACACGAGCTCTGGAAAAAGCACCCGAGTTATCCGAGGGCACGGAGCTGAGCCCACGCAGTGTTTGTGCTGCTGCCGCCGCCCCCAGCCCTGCGGGGCACAAGCTCGGCCTCTCGATCCCATTTCCCTCCCGTTTCCAGCACAAGGGGTGGGATTTGGGGCCGGCTGCCCCCCAAGCCGGGGCTGCTGCACGTTCGCAGCTCTGCCACGATAAAAAAGCAACTCTCCGGGAGAGGCTGGAGAGAACCAGGCTGTAACGACTCCATCTATTGGGTAAAAATGTACGGCTCCAAATGCATAGGGAAAATTAATTCCGAGGGAAAAAAAAAAAAAAAAATTAAAAAAATCAGAGGGGAAGCCCCGCAGTTACCGGCACTTACAGCTTAATTGGACACAATTAGAGGAATGTTTCTCGGTACTGTTTGAAAGCAAAATGAAGGTAACGGCAGCCACTTCCAGAGATCCGAGCTCAGCTCATCTCCGAGGAGATGCCAATCCACACCCCGAGCTATTCCCGTCGCACGGGGTGTCACGGGAAAAAGGCTTCCTCGGTGTCCGGTGCGGGGCAGGAGGAGCCCCTGACCCCAAAGGGCTGCGCAGCTCGGGGTGAGGGGCAGAGAGGGGCTGGGGCGATGCTTCCCTGAACGCGTTTCTCCCTTTCCCACTCGTTCCACGGGAGCGGAGGCGCGGGGGAGCAGCTTCGCCACGGAAGAGCAGAGAGCCCCAAGCCCCCTCCCAAGCCGAGCCCCCCTCCCCAGACAAGCGGCGGCCGCACGGAGCTCGCTGCAAGCCTCGCCTGCCTTTCCCCAGGCTTTGCTTGATATTATGTTCTCCCCCGGGGCTGCTGGAAAGCAGAAAAACAAACTCCTGCCGGAGGAGGGAGGAGGCA
>WEIU01007621.1:33419-66682 GCA_013389925.1 Aegithalos caudatus
TGTCCGGAGGGTCCCGGTGTGTCCGGCAGGTCCCGGAGGGTCCGGAGGGTCCCGGTGTGTCCGGAGGGTCCCGGTGTGTCCGGAGGGTCCCGCATGGCCGGGCAGGGTCCCCCCGGGCCGCTGCCCACCGAGCGCTCTCCCTCTGGCTGGTTTCTCTCCGGCCCCGAAGTGAGGCTCTCTGTTCTAGGGGTGACTCTGTGCCGTGTGAGGGGCTGGCTCCTGCCTTGGGTTTTATCAGAAATAATTAAATGAATGCTGCCCCATCCCGGCCGTTGCCGTCGCACGGTCCGTGTTGCTCCCAGCGTGGTCGCACCCGGATTTTCCCCTGTCCAAGCCGAGGTCCCCCGGGTGCGCCGTGGCCGCAGCGCGGTCCGGTCCGGCCCATCCCGCCGGGCTTTGCTGTGTCCGGGCCTCCCGCGCTCTGTCCCGGCTCCTTCGGCTCCCGGAGCATCCCTGGAGCTGCTCCTTTGGGGCCGGGCGGGTTGTGCGCCCCGGGGTGCTCCGGGCTGCGCAGTTTCGCTGCTCGGAGCCGATCCAAAGGGTGTTTGAGCCCCGATGGAGCAGAGCGGTTTGGGATCAACCCCAAAACTCGGGGCAGGGCTTTACAGCCCACTGGCAGTGGGATCCCTGCTCTGGGGAGATCCCGGTGGGACTGTTGGGAGCTGTGATGTGCGGAGAGGAGACTGAGAGAGAGCTGGAGCCCGACCCTTCCCTGGGAGCAGCGGGATGCTGCTGGTGCTGGAATCTTCTGCTCCTCTGATCTCTGCAGATAGCGCGGGGGGACCGAGCCTCCTGCGGAGCGGGCTGGGCTCTGTGGGGTCACATCCAACTCTGCGTGCGCCGAGAGGAGCTGGATCCCCGGCTCTGCCTGGGATGCAGCCTGGAAATCACACGGAATCGTCCCTTTGGAGTTGTCACGTCAGGCGCTAAAGTGTGCAGGGGAGGAGGGAAGGACTCCCTGGGGATGGAGGAGCTGCCCGGGCTGTGCAGGCACAGCTGCTGCTGCCAACGGGAGCGGGAGTGGCACAGCTGGAGGGAAAACGATAAATAAAATGGGATGTGGAGGCAGGCCCTTTCCAGCAGGACGGTCCGGTGGCGTGGCGTGAGAAAAACTCGGGAATCAGAGCAGGAGCAGGCAGTGGGTGGTGGGGAAAAGCCGCCTCCCCCTCCCAGATGCCGGGGTGGGATCTGATGGTGTGGGGCTGGTACCGGGAGCGGCTCAGTGCGGGTTCCGCCGGAGCCCGGCTCCCCCCGGGGTGCGGCAATCCCGGCAGAGGTTCCCGTTGTCCCGGCAGAAATAAATCCTGGAGCGCTGCCCGGGGCCGAGCCCGCTCCGGGAGTTACTCCGGCATGGAATTGGGCATTCCCGGCTCTGCAGCGGCTGCTGGAGCCAGCACGGTGGGCTGGGGAGCGGGGTCTCCTCCAGCCATCCTGGAAAGGTCCCAGAAGCTGCTTCCCGAGGCTGGGAGGGAGGGAATGGGGGGGGATGTGATCCCTGGGGTCTCACGGCACCGAGGGGATTGCTCGGCTGAGGAAATAGGGACAATATCCTTCCCATCCCAGAGGGTCTGTGCTTGCAGGGTGGAGGGAGAAGGGAATCCCAGTGCCAGGACCCAGCGGGATCTGCTCTCCCTGCCCCGAGGGGCCGGTGCCAGCTCCCGTGTCCCTGCACGTCCCTCCTGCTGTCTGTCTGTCTGTCTGTCTGCACGGGGAGTGACCTCTGCGCTGTCCTTGAGGGGAGGCTGAGGAGCTTCTCCACCTGGGAATCCCTGGTGCAGTGAGGATTTTCCTGGGGAGGTGCTGGGAACGCTGTCCTGGGTGTCTGGAGTGTCTCCAGAGCTCACACAGGAGCCGTGCCCTCCCTGGATGTCCTTGGGATGGAGGTGCCACCCCCGGGGTTGGGGTTTCCTCTGGGGCAGCCCCTGGGCTCTGGGGCACTGGGAGCTTCTGCTTCTCCTGAGCTGGGAGGGAGAACCCCAAGGAGAGGCAGGACAATCCCGTGGTTTGCTCTGGGGCAGGATGTGTGAGAAGATGGATGCAAATGGGACCAGTGGGGATGTAAAGAGAATTGTGCAGGTGTTAGAGCTGCTCGGGGGCTCCAAGGGCATTTTCTGTGCCAAAAGAGCAGGGGGGGTGAGGTTTTCCTGGGAAAAACCCCCAAAAGCCCAAAGCAGAGGGACTGGGGGCCAAGGAGTCCTGGCTGAGGTGTGGACCAGAGCAGAGGGAGCTGTTATCCTGTGAGTCCTTCCAGCTCTGTCCTGGAGCTCCTCCAAGAGATTCCCTCTCCTTCCAGCCCAAATCCCACAGGAGATTCCCTCTCCTTCCAGCCCAAATCCCACAGGAGATTCCCTCTCCTTCCAGCCCAAATCCCACAGGAGATTCCCTCTCCTTCCAGCCCAAATCCCACAGGAGATTCCCTCTCCTTCCAGCCCAAATCCCACAGGATATTCCCTTTCCTTCCAGCCCCTCCAGGCTGTGAGGGCACAGCAGGAGTTGGGGTTCGTGGGTGACCTGGAAAAGGAAAAGGACACTGGAGAAGGAGCCCAGCAATCCCAACAGTGTGGGATGTGTTGTTTTTATTCCTTAATAAATGGAAATGTGGGATTGCACTGACCTGTGGGGCTCAGGGCTGCAGGGCTGGGATGATCCCATTGGATTTGTTCCATTTGGGAGGGCTCAGGTGTGGATTATTTCCTAGCCTGCTCCAGGAAGGGTTTGTTGTCCCTGTCAGTGTTTTCCAGAAGGATGAGGATTTGGTAATGGATCAGACAGAGTCTCCTGCCCTCAGTGTGTGGCTTCACTTATTTCAGGCTGGACCTAAAGCTGGGCTCTTGGGATGGTTATCCAAGGATGCTGGAATGGTTTGGGAGGGACCTTAAAGCCCAGGGACACCTTACACCACCCCAGGGTGCTCCAAGCCCTGTCCAGCCTGGCCTTGGGCACTGCCAGGGATGGGGCAAAACCATCCATAATCATTTGGAGCTGGAGAAATCCAACCTTCCCAAATGCCTGTTCCAAGGGAAGGAACCGTCCAGCAGCTCCTGTCCTTCAAAACTTCTCCCAAACTCCAAATCCAAGTGCCAGACTGGGCATTTCAGTGAGTAAATCTGCTTTCCCTGGAATGGCCCCAGGGAGGGTCTGAGGCTCAGGATTAAGTGGATGCTGCTCTGCATTCCCTGGATCTGGGGTTGATTTATTCCTCTGAGCTCTTTGCCTCTGGAATATTTATCTTGGTTGCCCTGTCCTGTGCTCATTGATTTCTTCCTTCCTATGATTTTTCATCCTGAGAAGTTCATGAGTGGATCCAACATCCTGGGCTGGGGTTTGGGGTTAATGATCTCCCAATTTAATAACTCCCCAAATGGAATTGTCACCTCTGGCTCTGCCTGGGGAGCAGGGTTTGTGCTAGGAGGGGTGGCAGGGTTTGGTCCCCATCCTTTGTGAAATCCCTGGTTTTTTGGGGGGTGTTCCAAAGGCTCTGCAGTCAGTACTCGCTCATGGTTTGATTTGCTCGGTCATTTTTTGTTAAACCATTGAATTTCTCCCCAGAACAGGGACTTTATGGGGTGGCAGCTGCACAGAGACCTCAGTGTTCCTTTATAAAAATATTCCTGAGTATTTTCCTGAAAGTCTGATGGAATCCCTCAGTGGGGCTGTAACTGTGCTGTCTGCTCAGCAGAGGATCCCTTGTGTCCAGGGTGAAGCTCAGCCTGATCCCCTAAATGTGTTTCAGCCTTGGCTTTGGTGTGAGGGCACACAGGAATTCTGTGTCACCAGCTCGGGAATCCCAAAGCTTGGAACTGCTGTGAGCACCTTAATTACCACCACCACAATTAATTGCAGAGGGATTTCAGGATGTGGGGTTGTTTATTTGGGGATTTTCCTCACTCACCCACAAACTGTTTCACCCAATTCCATTTTCCACCTTTATTCTCTCATGTTTTTATTTTAATTCTTTATTTTTGGCTTCACTTCCAAACAAAGCTGTGGCTTGGGGGTGGTGTTGCCTTTGGAAGGGGCGTGGGTTGTGTTTAATGGTGCTGATGTGGAGCTGGAGCCTTGGATGTGCTCCCAGATTGTCCCAGTGCCACTTTTGGGAACTGCCTGGGTTCAGCCTGGGGTCACTGTGTTCCCCCATCCTGAGGGAATCCTGCTGGATTTGGGGTTCCTGGGGGCAGAATCCAAGGAGGAATCAGGGCTGGGCTGTGCCAAGTGCTGCCCCAGGCAGTGCTGGCTGTGAGGGGTGGGCTGAAGGCTTTGGGGTGAATTCCTGTGGGTTTGGGGTCAGCTGGGCCCCTGCACTGAGGGAGGAGATTCCTGATCTCCTCCAGAATTGGGTGTGGAGGGGATTTGGACTTTGCTTGTGCTGGGGAATGAAAACAGGGATGAGTTTGGCACTGAACTGGTGGGTCCTGAGAGGGGCCAGAAGCTGTGGGAGAAGAAGGACAAAGCCCAGGGATTCCAGAGCTGCAGGGATCCCAAAGGAATCCATGGAGCAAGGAAAGCAGCAGGGCAGCAGCAGGGCCTGGGCTCCTGGGTGCTCCTCTCCCATTCCCACCATGGCAGGGACACCTCCCACTGTCCCAGGCTGCTCCAAGCCCTGTCCAGCCTGGCCTTGGGCACTGCCAGGGATCCAGGGGCAGCCCCAGCTGCTCTGGGCACCCTGTGCCAGGGCCTGCCCACCCTGCCAGGGAACAATTCCTGCCCAATCTCCCTGCCCTGGGCACTGGGAGCCATTCCCTGTGTCCTGTCCCTCCTTCCCTTGTCCCCAGTCCCTCTCCAGCTCTCCTGGAGCCCCTTTGGGTCCTGGAAGGGCTCTGAGCTCTCCCTGGAGCTTCTCCTCTCCAGGTGAGCACCCCCAGCTCTCCCAGCCTGGCTCCAGAGGGGCTCCAGCCATGGAGCAGCTCCGTGGTTTCCTCTGGACCTGCTCCAGCAGCTCCAGGTCCTTGGAAGGCTCAGAGGCTTCCTGGGATGCTCCCTCCAGGTTTGTCCCAGCAGCAGGAGGAGAACCTGGCCTGGAGCAGGACAGATGTGCTGGGGATGTGTGGCTGTGCAGGGAGTCAGGATTGCCAATCCCATGGAATTTGGGCAGGAAAGGGCTGGGCTGGGCTCCTTTGCATCCCACACTTTGTATCCCAGTGCCTGTGGATCCAGGTGCAGGCAGCTGCTGGAATTCTGCACCCCTGGTGGTTTTCCCAAGGTCTGGGCAAGATTCTGGGCTGAGAACTCTCCTGGACTCTCAGACTGTCCTGGGTTGGAAGGGATCCACAGGGATCCATGAATCCAGCTCCTCACTTCACCTTGGGTGGTGTGGGAGCTTGGATTTCTGGCAGACAGGGAAAACATCACCTGTGTGGGGAAAGGATTCAGCTGAGTTTGGGCATTCCCTGCAGGAGCTGCTCCCAGCTTTAGCCTGGGATGGAACAGGGACCAAACCCCTCCCCTTGAGCAGGGAATTTTGTGGAGAAGGAGGCATGGGAGTGTTTGGGACTTGAGGAGAGGGTGTTTTCTGGGAGGGGTGAGAATGTTTGGGAGATGAGGGATGGATGTTTTTTGGGAGAGGAGAGATGGAATTTTTGGGGAGAGGAGAGATGGAATTTTTGGGGAGAGGAGCATCCAGCTGCAGGAAGAGGAGGGATTTTTAGCAGGACTTTCCTGTGTTGGTTTTTTTTTCCCCTGCCTGCTGTTTTTTCCCTTTTCCATTTATTCCATCCCAAAATCCACGCAGAAATGCATCCAGAAAGGAGATTCCAGGTGCTAAAGGAGCAATCATCACCACGGGTTTCTCGGAATTGTGGAATAGATTCCCAATAATTACTGCCCACCCTGAGCAGAATGAATGTAATTAAAGACACACTCACAGTCCCCGCCCACTCGGGGCTTAATTAATGTTTGCAAATTGCTCCAGGATTTGCCTGGGGCCACCTCCCAACAGTGCACAGAGAAAGGGAATTCCTGGGATGGGGGTGCTGTGGGACACTGGTGTGGGGAGGGGAAGGAAATCCAGGGGTGCAGGGTGGGAATCTGGGATTTGGGCTCCCAGTGCCCCTGGGTTTGTTCCCTTGGAAACCTGAGGCTGCTGAGTTTGTCCTTCCCTCTGCTCCAGTTCTGGGTAATTCCATTTCTCCTGAATCCCTGGAGCTCATTCCCACTGGGGGCATTGATGGTGCCATAAGCAATCCAGGCTGGCTCCAGAATCAGTCACTTTTCCCACTGGGATGCCTGAAATTGGAGCTTTTTTCTCCTTTTGGCCATGTTTTTTTCCTATCCAGTCATTTCTCCCCAGTTCCCTGGACCATTGGAGTCTGTTCCCACTGGGAACCACCACTGTTCCCAGGGTGCCAGCAGGGCCTTGCAGCATCCCAGGCTGGCTCTGGAATGCAGAGCTTTTCCCAGCAGGGTGGATAGAATTGGAGCTGGGTTGAGCTTTTCCTCGTGTGTTGGTGTTTCCCATCCCAGCTGCAGATTTTCCATGAGCTGGGATGGAGGGAAATTGCTGGATTATTGTCTGGAGCTGCAGCTCTCCATGCTGAGGGGTGGACTGGGATTCCTCTGGATTATTTATCACTGGAAAGGGCTTGGCTTGCCTGGGAGCTGCTGCTTGTCCAGATGTTCTGCAGCTGGATGGCATCCAAGGGCTGATTCCCCATTCCTTGTCCATGCAGGACTCCAGCTGGAGCTGGCCTGGATGCAGGGACCTCCTTTGGGATGCAGGGACCTCCTTTGGAGTGCAGGGATGCACTTTGGGGTGCAGGGATGCACTTTGGGGTGCAGGGAATCCCTTTGGGATGCAGGAACATCCTTGGGGTGCAGGGACCTCCTTTGGGGTGCAGGGATTCCCTTTGGGATAGGGGCTCCCTCCTGTGCTGTTGTAGGGATCCTGTGGGGCCAGGAGCTGGTTGGGAAAATCCTGCCTAAATCCCAAGCTCTAAAATTGAAACCTCAGCTCCCAAGGTGGGAATTGTCCCCCCCAAACCTGCCCAGCCCAGCCCAGGTGTGCTCAGGGTTTCCAGCAGGGTGGGTTGGTGTTGGAATTCCCATTTTTCCTGCTTTCCTTCCCATGCCTTCCCTTCCTGGCCCTTCTCAGCACTTCCCCCTTTCCTGATTTCCTTTTCCCAGTCCCTCTGGGAGGTCACCCATCCATCCTGGTGTGCTTTGCAGTGGAAGCAGGAATTTTTAATTTTTTCATGGATTGCTCCACTTCTTTCTTCCCAATTCTATCATTTCTTCCTGGAATAAAACAAATTTTAGGCACACTTCCTTCCCAAACCCCTGGAGCTTGCAATTTTTTTCAATAATAAAGTTGGAATGTAAATTAGGAACTGGAGCTGTTCCCAATCCTAGGAGCACACTGCTGCCATCCCAATTTTCCTCTGCTTTATTAAATCAGGAGGAATGGCCCATTATAATCCAATTAACTGTGATTCCCAGACAGGAATTCCTGGCTCCAGGGTGGCGGAAAAGTTGGATAAAATGATTGTAAAAGGCTTGGGATTGGGTGGTTTGGGCTTTTTTTCCATTTTCCCTTTAAAAACCCTTCAGCAGCAGGAACCAGGGAATCCATGGGGGGAACTGGCTCCTGGTTTTGTAATAAATTTCTGGAATGATCCAAAGTGGCTCCTTGTGGCCATGGAGATCCTGCTGGGCTCTCAGCACATGTTCCTGACAGGAATAATCCCATCTTTCTCCTGGAATTCACAGCTCAGTGCTCCCAGCACTCAGGTGGAAGGGAGGGACAGAAGGATCAGTAACTTGTCAGTGGAATTCTGTTCCTGCAGCTCCAAACAAACCTGGCACAGCTTGGAGGCACCTGGGGGGGGTTTGCAGGCAGGTGGAGAAACGGGATCATGGAATGGTTTGGGTTGGAAAGGATTTGAAAGGATCTTAAATCCCACCCATTCCCACCCCAGCCATGGCAGGGACACCTCCCACTGTCCCAGGCTGCTCCAAGCCCTGTCCAGCCTGGCCTTGGGCACTGCCAGGGATCCAGGGGCAGCCACAGCTGCTCTGGGAATTCCATCCCAGGCCTCCCCACCCTCCCAGGGAACAATTCCATCTCTCTCAGACCTTCTTGCTTACAGCAATTCCCAAATACCTCCAAATGTGGAAAATGGACAGTGCAGCAGGAAACCTGGCAGATTCCCTGGAATACTGCAATGTAACATTCCCACAGTGGATGTAACTTTATAAGCAATATTTTGGCACAGCAATGGATTCTCTGGGGGAGGAGATGAACTTCCCCCTCTGGTTCCTTCGTCCTGTGCCTGGGATGAGGGATGGGGAGGTTGGGACCAGCTCCCTGTGCTGGAACAGCTGCTCCCAACATTCCAGTTCAGCTTTCCAGCTCATTCCCTGCTCCAGCAGCATCTCCTGCTCTCCAAACTCAGCTGAATGTGGAATTCTTCCCTTCAGGGTGTGTTGGAGCTGAAGGCACTGCCCTGCCCCAGTCATTCCCTGGGAAACAATCCTGGAAATCCTGACTGAAGGTGGCAGATCCCACAATCCCAGCTTCCCACACATCCTGAACACTGGGGTACCAAAGCCCTCAGTCCCTGTGTTCCTGGTGATGCCTTCATCCACATCTTCCCCCTCTGGAAGCCTCCTCCATGTCCTGGGTGATTTGTCCTGGGCTCCAGCAGGATCCTGCTCCCGGTGTTTCATCAACACTCAGCACCCATTCCAGTGAGCATCCAGCCAGGAATCCTTCCAAGCTCCCTTTTCCTCTGGAAACTCCACTTTCCTTTTATCCTCACAACCTTTGTCCCCTTTTCTTTACCCCTGCCTTGAAGGAAGCTTTCATCCCACCCTACCTTTCCCTTTCCCTTTTCCCTTTTCCCTTTTCCCTTCCCTTCCCTTTGGATTCTCCCGAGGTTGGAGTCACCCCCTGTCCTTCCCTGTCCCCTCTGTGCAGGATTTGGGGACACAGCAGGGAGGAGATGGATGCTGCTGCCTGAGCTGGGTTTTCCCTGGGCTGGAATTCCCAGCTCCAGGTGTGCCCCTTGGCATTTATTTGATGGTGGTTGCAGGTTCCTTCCAGCTGAAATTCCTTTTCCCAGAATCTCCTCTGCCTTGGATTTTTCCAAGCTCTGGACACTTCCCATCCCTTCCTGCTCACATTAATTTGGCTTTGCCTTTTTTTGTGCCAATTTCGTTGTGTTAAAATACCTGCAGTGGCTCTGAGGCCCTTGGGAATAAAGGTGGGAATAAAGGTGGGAATAAAGGTGGGAATAAAGCTTCTGGCTGGGCAGGGAGATCCCTGAATTCCTCAGTGTCCTGTGACAGCAGCTTGGACAGGATCCACCTCAGCTCCAGCCCTTCCCTGCTTTGGGGGGTTTGTGGCTGTGGGATGAGCAGGGGATTTGCATCCCTCATGTTTCTGCACTCACATCAATTTTCCTGCTTTTCCAAAGGCTTTTCCCTCATGGAGTCAGTGTTCAGCCTGCACTTGGCACGGGAGGGGATTTCTGCCCACCAGAATTGGATCCCAAGTGAAACCATCATTAGCAGTCAGTTGGTGATGGGGGAAATTCCAAGTCCCTTTTCCCTGCCCCATCTCCCCTTCCCAAGGCTGGTTTTCTTTGGAATGCCTCCTGGGTTTGGGACCTGCCACCAAGGATAATCCAGGCTGGGAAGGAGATGCCTGGACACCAGTGGCAGCTCTCTGGGCTTTCCACAGGCTGGGGATTGGGGTGGGCTCAGCTCCCTCTGGAATTACCTGCACACCTCAGGAGAGGGGGATGTGACACCGAGGGGTCCAGCAGCCCCCAAATCCTGGGAATTGGCTGAAGTCTGATAAAAACCATAATTTTAAGGTGGTTGAAGGTTTTTTTTTGCTGTTTGTATTTCGCCTCTGGCCTGGGTACTGCCTCAGATGACATTTCCAAGCTTTCCTTGCTGGTTTTAAGGATTAGGGATTTAGATTAAAAGGAGATCAGAGATTTTTACACATCCTTAGTGCTGGCTTTAAACATCCAGCACTGGGGGATCCCAGAGCCCTGGGGGAATGAAATCCCAGGATAATCATGGGATGAGCCCACCTCAAATCCTGGTTCAGTTTTGGGCTCTTTAAACAAGAAGGACCTGGAGGGGCTGGAGCATGTCCAGGGCAGGGAATGGAGCTGGGAATGGGCTGGAGCCCCAGGAGAGGCTGAGGGAGCTGGGAAAGGGCTCAGCCTGGAGCAAAGGAGGCTCAGGGTGGGCAGCAGCAGGAATTTCCCCATGGAAAGGGGGCTCAGGCCAGGAATTTCCCCATGGAAAGGGGGCTCAGGCCAGGAATTTCCCCATGGAAAGGGGGCTCAGGCCTTGGCAGGGGCTGCCCAGGGAGGTTTGGAGGTGTCCAAGGAATTCCTGGATGTGGCACTCAGAGCCCTGGGCTGGGGACAAGGTGGGGATTGGGCACAGCTGGGACTTGGTGATCCTGGAGGGATTTTCCAACCTCAGAGGTCCTGGGATTCTGCCTTGGGAGTGGAGTCAGTAGGGAAGGGAAGCTGTGGGTTTGAAGAGCTTGGGCACTGCCAGGGATCCAGGGGCAGCCACAGCTGCTCTGGGCACCCTGTGCCAGCCCTGCCCACCCTCCCAGGGAACAATTCCTGCCCAATCTCCCTGCCCTGGGGACTGGGAGCCATTCCCTGTGTCCTGTCCCTCCAGCCCTTGTCCCCAGTCCCTCTCCAGCTCTCCTGGAGCCCCTTTGGGTCCTGGAAGGGCTCTGAGCTCTCCCTGGAGCTTCTCCTCTCCAGGTGAGCATTCCCAGCTCTCCCAGCCTGGCTCCAGCCCCTCTGATCCTTTGTTATCCCAGGTACAAGAGGCATTTTCCATGGAAAATCCCACAGTTTCTTTGGCTTCCCCTCCACTTTTTGAAGTGATTTTGCTCCTTTGGCCTCCATTCCCTCCCTGCCTTGGGAAAGGAGAGCTCCAGTGGGGATTGAGGGGACACCAAGCTGTCAGTGCTGACCCTCCCTGTGCCCACTCAGGTGATCAGAGGGATTTCTGGGATTCCAAAGCCATCAGTGCTCCTTAGTGATGGTGACACTTGATTGTCACCCTCCTTTCTCTGGCCTGGGAAAGGCAATTCCCTCCTGCTGGAGACATCTCCAGGCTCCTGAATCCCAGTGGAGCAGGGCTGGGACAAGCTGGGGGTTGTAGCCAGGGCTCTTTGCTCACATGTTCCATCTGAAAAGCAGCACAGGAGTGGAGGGAGAAGCAAAGCTGCTGCTCTGGGATGAGCCAGGGGCTGCTTTGTGCTCTGCCTCTGGAGTAAATGGTTTGGAATTTCCCCTGGGTGTCCTTGCTGTGGGAATTGGTGCAGGTTTTAGTGCTTTCAGGGGTTTTTTTCAGCCTTGCAGCAGTGTGGAAGGGCTGTCCCTGCTCTGCAGGGCTTGAGGTGCTGGGGGCTGCAGGACCTGGCTCAGAGCAGAGCAAACCCAGCTCCCAGCTCCCAGGAACAAATCCTGCCAAAGCCAGCCCTGGAGGGGCTTTCCAGGAACATGAAAACCCAAATCCCAGGGTGTGATGGAGCAGAAGGGTTTTTATGGACTTGGTGCTGCTCAGCAGAGCTTGGGAGGGGTGGAGCAGGGGAAGGGATCCCACAGCGGCCTCAGCCCTGGCCAGGTCAGGATTTGCTGCTGGGATTGTTGTTCTCACTGCCTGGATTTGCTGCTGGGATGGAGGAGCCTGGACTGGGGCTCACAGGGCCACTGCCAGGGACTGGGTGGCAGCAGGGACAGAAACTCCAGGGGCCTTCCCAAGGGGGATGGACCAGGCTGGGCTTGGGTGGGGTTTGGATGGGTTTGGATAACATTTGGATGAGGTTTGGATGGTGCTGGATGGGGTTTGGATGACATTTGGATGGGTTTGGGATGGTGCTGGATGGGGTTTGGATGGGGTCCTTGGGTAGGGGGTTTGGATAACATTTGGATGGGGTTTGGATGGGTTTGGATAACATTTGGATGGGGTTTGAATGGGGTTTGGATAACATTTGGATGGGGTTTGAATGGGGTTTGGATAACATTTGGATGGGGTTTGGATGGGTTTGGATAACATTTGGATGGGGTCCTTGGGTAGGGGGTTTGGATAACATTTGGATGGGGTTTGGATGGGTTCCTTGGGTGGTTTCTGCCTCCTGTCCCTCCCTGGCCCTGGCAGGGGGACTTTGGGACAGGCTGGACCCCCCTGCCTGGGACACAGGAAAATGAAGAGCAGGGACAAAGAGAAAACAAAGAAATCACAGAACCAGTAAGGCTGGAGAAGATTTCCAAGGTGCAGTCCAGCCTTCACCCAGTTCCCAGATTCCTGGGATGGCTTTGCTGGGATAGCAGGGCTGCAGAGCAGCAGAGTGCCCAGGGAATCCCAGTTCCACATCAGGGTCACCTTGCCCACATCTGGTTTTCCTGTTCTGGCTTTTCCCTCCCTCCTGGGCTCAGCTCCTGAGTCTCCATCTCCCTGTGAGCACAGCTAAAAACCCACCAAGCCCTGATGGATTTGGAGGAGGGAATATCCAATCTGGGAGTGAAAAGGGCTTTTTGTTTTGGATTGCTGGAGGTGTTTTTGCTGCAGTTAAATGGGATTAGTGCTGGAGGTTTGGGGCCAGCTGTTCCCTCTGCAGACAGGCAGGAAAACATTCCAGCCTTCCACTCCTGCTGCTTTCATCTTGTAATGAGCTTGTCAACAATTAGCAGCTCTTGGAACCACCACAACAGCGCCCAAACGCTGCATTTTTAATGGGAATTGGGTGGGAAAAGGGCTGGGAATGTGGGTGGTTCCAGGATTGATGGGCAGGGAGCACCAGGGCTCTGCCTGGTGGCATTTCCTTGGTGTTCTGTGGCTGTTTGGGTTTATCATACAGGGATATCCTTTGGGAATTTCTAGGGTATCCTTTGGAAATTTATAGGGTATCCTGTGGGGATTTCTAGGATATCCTGTGGGAATTTATAGGGTATCCTGTGGGGATTTCTAGGGATATCCTTTGGGGGTTTCTATGGACATTCTGTGGGGATTTCTAAAAATTTTGAACATTTCTAACCTGGAATTTTCCCCTCTCCTAGGCAGGAGGGGAGTTCACTGAACATCTCAGGTCTGTAAATTCTCTTTTCCCAACCCACACCCAAGGAAACGTGGATGGCACAGCCAGTCCTGGGAGAATGGGATGTGCAGGGAATGTCTGCAGGGCTGGGGGTGTTTTTTGGGCAGAAATTAGGGCTTTTCTAGTCCTGCTTGTTGGTTCAGAGCCTGGATTTTTTTTCCCACTTCTGTCCAGATGGAAATAAACCCGGGATAGGTTTGAAACCCCTGAAGAGATGTGGGGAAAGGCTGAGCTGGAATCTTGGAGTTTGTGCTGATCTTCAGCCCTGGAGAGGACTTGCAGTGCATTTTTGTTGTTGTTCTTTTTGAAGGCATCAGGCAGAGAAGATTCCTGAGCTTTTCCCTGCAGTTTTCCCCAGGAGCCATTCCAGAGCCGTGGCTCTGCCCTGGTTTTTGTGGCTGGCTGATTAAAGCTCAGCTGAAGCTCAGGACCTGGACTGGGAGGAGGCTTTGGGGGATTTTGTGTCTGAGGTTTGGTTGTGGAAGTGCTCAAGCAGATCTGGGAGCTGCTCCTGCTCCTTCCTACCCTTCCCATGGGATTTGCTCTCCTGCCTGAGGCTGGGCAGGATTGGAACAATAATTCTGCAACCTTGGGATTGTTCAGGTTGGAAAAGCCCTCTGGAATCCAGGCTGAGGCCACCATGTCCCAGGTGCCACATCCACCTGGATTTTAAATCCCTCAGGGATGGGGACTCCAGCCTTGGACAGTTCTTGCAGGGAAGGAATTGTCCTGGAGATCCAAGCTAATCTCTGGCTGTGGCTGTTTGCCCAGCCCAGCCTGAGCCATTCCCTCTCCTCCTGTCCCTGTTCCCTGGGAGCAGATCCCAAATCCCCCTGGCTGTCCCCTCCTGTCAGGAGCTGTGCAGAGCCACAAGGGCCCCCTGAGCCTCCTTTGCTCCAGGCTGAGCCCTTTCCCAGCTCCCTCAGCCTCTCCTGGGGCTCCAGCCCCTTCCCAGCTCCATTCCCTGCCCTGGAAGGCTCCAGGCTGTCCAATTCCTGGGGACATTCCCATCCCACATGGAGCCCTGTGTGCCCTGCAGGGGACAGGGACAGAGGGGACAGGGACAGAGGGGACAGGGACAGAGGGGACATTGCTGAGCTTCCCCTCACTTCCCTCAGCACCCTGAGCACAAATCCTGCTGCAGATTCCTCAAGGTTGGAGCCCCCAGCTCAGCCAAAGCCTGAGGAAATTTGGGATGTGGTTCCAGGCTGAGCTGTTCCCCCCATCAAGAGCCTTTCTAAAAAGAGCCCCTCTCCTTAAAAAACCAAAGGAAAATGGAGCTGGGGATGGGATGGGGGCTCTTGCCCAGAGTTTCTGTCACTCCCTGCTCCTGTGGAGTTTCATCCATCCTCCTTTCCCAAACCCATCCAAACTGCAATGCCTGGAACAATCCCAGCCAATTCATCTTTGGGAAGGAAAAAAAAAATTAAAAATCAGTGGAACAATTTGTCCTGTGGGGAGATGTCCTGAGGGAAGAATAAATCCAGGAATAAATGAGGCTGGGTTTTGCCAGCTGCTGGAATTTCTCCTCAGTGGCCCTTGGCTGTGGCCTCTGAGGGGACCCTGGGGCTCTGCAGGTGCCACTCTGTGGTGTCCAAGTCCTGTGCCATTATCCCTGGCTTTGGCAAGGAATTGCTGCTCCTTCCCTGCCTCCCTGGAATTAATGAGCACTAAATGAGGCTGGTGAGGAGCTCCAGTCCCTGGAACCCCCAGGGTTTGGTGTCACATCCCCAAAGCCAGGGATTTGCACAGGGAAGGGTTTTCCAAGGGCTCCTGGAGCTGCAGGCAGGGGGGGATGAGGGGGAACATTCTGGGCTGTGCTGGGTGGAAACTTTGGGATTTGAGCCCCAAATTTGTTTATCCAGGACAGGCTGAGGTCTGGTGGGTTCATTTCCAGTCCCAGGGGGGTTTATTCTGGAATGTGTATCCCTATCCAAACAAGGGAGGATTTCTCTGGAAGTGAAGCCTCTCAGCAGGAATCCTGCTGCCCCTTTGGTCCCCAGTGACTCCCAGGGCCATCCCAGGAAATTCCTGGGAAGCTGCTCCAGTTTGGGATCATCATTTGCTTTTTCATCTCCTCTCCCTTTCCTTCCCTGCAATTCCTGCTGCTGGCACAGAATCCCAGAGGTTTGGGAGGTTGCTCCAAGCCCCACCCAATCCAGTGCTCCCAGTTTGGGTCTGGTGTGCTCCTCCCTGCTGCTGGGGGATACTGGGATGCTTCCTGCTGGGAATGGACCAAGGAAAAGCTTTGGAAGGGACCCTAAAGCCCATCCAGACCCTGAGGTTTGGGGTCTGCAGGAGGGATCCCAAAGTGTGGGGGCTGCAGGAGAGCTGAGCTGTGGGATTGCAGGGACACCAGGAGCTGTGGATTGGGTTACAGGGACACCAGGAGCTGTGGGATTGCAGGGACACCAGGAGCTGTGGGATTGCAGGGACACCAGGAGCTGTGGGATTGCAGGGACACCAGGAGCTGTGGATTGGTTCCCTGTGGGATTGGTTCCCTGTGGGATTGGTTCCCAGAGTGGTGGATGTGGCTGGGAGGGCTCACCTGGGCAGGTGGTGGTGCTGGTTCTTTAATAAATTCCTGCTTTATTCCTTTAACTCTGCCTAGCCCCTGTTCCAGGCAGCTTCCCAAGGCATCCCTGGGGCTGCCTGCTTTCCCTGCCCCCACATTCCTGGCGGTGCCAGGCTGCTCTCCTGCATTTTCAGGGAGAAGAGAGGAAGCCACAGCTCCAGGCTGTGCAAGGGGACAGGGAAAGGACCAAAAAAGCCTCACCTGTGCTGCCAGGTGCTGTCAGAGCTCCCTGCAGTTCATTCAAATGTCCCAGTGTCCTGCTTTTGGAAGGACAGGTATCTGCCAGCAAAAGCTGGAAGTTCCCTTTGAACAGAGAATGTAANATGCAGTTCTGTGGAGTAGAGATGGTGCTGTAGAAAGTCCAGTGGTGATGGGATGGGTCCAGTCTTCCTCCGGGAATCCAGTGGAAAAAGGAAAGTCCTGCTGTTCTTATGTCTCCCCGTTTTATCTGGGTAGGAATGCTTGGGTCTCCCCCCCAGCTGGGCAGAGCATCTCCCAATGGGATGATGGAATGTCTCATGTCCTTGGTGAGCATTAATGGCCCATAATCAGAAAATACCAGCTCAAAAACTCGTGTTTGGCCACTCTCTTGTTTTGGTTAAGCACCCAGCAATTGCTTCTTAGCCACCTAATGGAAAAAATTCAACTAACACCAAGGAAACAATACCCAACCTCCAGGGCTGGTGTGAGTCCCACAATTCCCACCTGGAGCAGCTGCTCCATCCCAGCTCGGTGCCAGCTCTGCCCCAGCCCTGCCGGGCACAGGGAGCAGCAGGAGGGAGCTCCTGGCTGAGTTTCCCAGTGGGATCATTGCAGCTTTGCTCCCTCCCTGTCTGATCCCCCAGGGCTCTCCTGGATCTGTCCCAGCTGGAGGGAATTGTGTGAATCCTCCCCCTCTGGATCTTTGCTCCCTCCCTGTCTGAGTGGGAAGAATCCCCCCCAGATCTCTGAATTCCAGGGATGGGGCAGCTGCAGTTTCTCTGGGAAAGCTGTGCCAGCCCCTCCCCACCCTCAGGAACTTTTCATCCAAATTCTTACTGAGTTTCCCAAAACTAAAAATAAAAAAACAACAAAAAACACCCACTCCTTTCTTCTTGGGTCACCACCTCCTTGTATTTTGGCCAAACCATCAGAAAAACAAACAAACAACAGAAAAGTGTGGAATTGGAGAAAAATCCTCTTTGGAGCCTTGGATTTCAAATGAGGGATGGTTGGGATGCTCCAGGCTGCAGCCCTGGCCCTGGGGCTGGAGATGAGGCTCTGCAGGGAAAGCCCTGGAATGGGGGGGTGAGGAAGGGTTTCCCATTCCCCTCTCTTTCCCCTCTCTTTCCCTGTTGCTGATGTGCATTTCCAGGCAGCCTGGCTCTGCCAGGGATGGATCCAATAAACTCAGCTCCAGGGAGGAATTTCCCTTCATTGGGATTTTCCTTCTGGAGGGTCAGGGATGTGCTGTGGTGGGAGCAGGGATCACCCTGAAGGTCCCTCCCTGTGCCTCTCCTCAAAGGGAGGAGGGAAAATGGAAAATCCATGGAAAATCTATGGAAAATCCCTGATTTTCAGTGCTGTTCTCAGCTTCAATGCTGACCACAGCTCTGGAATGAGGACCTTGGGGATCTCCCTGTCCTGTAGGATCCAGGGGTTTGTGAAACGAGGAAAACTCCTTCAGCATTGTTAAATTGTTAAAGTAATTATTTAAATTGTTTTAAATTGTGTACTGTTGGGGTTACTTTAACATCCTTCAGCCAGAGCTTCTCTGATGTATCCCATGCTTTTCTCTCCATCTGCCCAGGCAGCAGCAATTCCCAGGGGGAAATTCCCTCACTCCAGGCATTCCCAGCATCTCCTGCCCCCAGGGCCTCTCCTGTGCTGTTTTGGTGAAGCTTTGATTCCCCACTGCTCTCCCAAATCCATTTCTCTTGATTTCCTCATGGGAAAATCTGCCACCTTTCTTTCCTCTCCCACCTATGCTGGTGCCTTCCCATCATCCTGGAGATCCCTGGGGATATTCCCAGTGCCCAGGCTGAGCCTGGGGCTTGATCAGCTCGGGGTGAGCTCCCCCTCCATCCCCAAATCTGATTTGTTCCCCATTTATGGCTGGGGGGGGAATTGGTGGATTTAATCCCACCTTTGTCCTCCTGGTGGCTGGGGAATGCTGCCAGCATCCAGCCCCGTGCCTGGAATGGGCTCCTTTGGAGCTGGGTTTCACTGGGATCAGCTCTGGCTGGAATTACCTGTGCCTGTGCTGTGATTCTGTATGGAGCACTAAGGAAAATCCATGGACACTTCACTCTGAAAGCTCTGCAGTGCCTGGGCTGGATTGAACATTAAACATTAAACATTTCCCCTGGATTTTCAGCCAGCTGCATTTCTGGCTGGAAAAGCCAGTAAAGCATCCAGGAGTGTTTTCCCTGCCCTTCTCCCAGGTGGAGCAGCTCTTGGAGAGGCTGGGAATGCTGACATGGAACCTTCTCCTCCTGCCCTCATGGATTCCCAGCTGCTGCCTCAGGGACTGCATTTCCCAGTGGTTTCCCTGGTTTTAAACTGGGATTAAACACAGGGATGGCTCCACACTGACCTGGATGAAGGAGGAGCCCAGGGACAGACTGGAGCAGCCTCATTCCTTGGGGGAATTTTGCCAGGCCTGCTGACAACAAATTATTATTATTAATAATTATTATTATTATTCCATTTTCACCTCAGATTCTCTCCCCATCCCCAGCCAGCTCCATGCTTTATGATGATCCCAGTGAGGAGTGGGAAAGGCTGTGGGATTCAGCTCCTCAGAGCCCATTAAAGGCTGCCTGCAATCCCAGCTTTCTCCTCCCTGCTCCATGAAAACTCCAGGCTGGGTGTGGCCCTGGCAGCCCTGCAGGGAAGGTTCACTCTGAGGTTAATGCATTTTATCCATCACTTGAAATTCCTGGTGCTTTTTCCAGCTGAAAAAGGGTTCATCCAGGCAGGAGCTCGGGCAAAAACAAAGGAACAGCTCCTGAAAGCATCCCTGGACCAGAGGGGATGCACATTTGGGGAGCTTTTTTTTGGGCAGAAAATTGGGCAGGAAAAGTGGGATTTTTCTTGAAAATCCTGGCTGTTCATCCTGGAATGGGAAGAAGTTCCTTGGGGAGTTCAGAGCCCATGCTGAGCCCATCCTGCAGTGTCCTTAACTCCCCCATTGCAGGGAATGTCACCAGCTCTTCTCTTTCCCTGTCATTCCCAGCTCAGTTCTGGCTTTTGGGATGCTGGAGCTTTTCCCTGTTGTTCCTTTGGCACCATCCAGCCCTGTCCTGAGCCATGATCCCATTTCCTTTCCCACCCTGCAGCAGCCACGAGTCCTGATCCTTTCATCCCCTCCAGCCTTTTCCTTCAGGGAGCTCAGGGATGGATTTATTCCCTGCAAACCTTCCCTGGATTCCAGTCCAGGGTGGGATGTAGGGAATGAGCAGCATCCCAAAGCCTCCTGGTGTTTGGGAACTCTGGGCAGTGCTGGGGGCTGGGATATTTTTAGCATCCATTGGGGAAGGATTTGGGATTAGAGCTTTTGTCCACTGGCAGATGGGAATGGGAAGGAGCTGGGGGATCCCAGGATTTGCTGCTCTGCTGGGGACAAAGGGACATCCCCAGGGTCCTGGAGGAGTCTGGGCAGAGGACAGAGATGAATGGGAATTCTGGTGCTTTTAGGCTCCCATTGGATATTTCAGGGGACACAGAAGGGGTTTTTGTCAGTGGGATCCAATTCCTCAGAGGAGATTCAGGGAGACTCCTCCAGCTCTGATCCCTGCTCCCTGTGAGCTCAGGGGCAGGGAACTGGGGCTGTGTCTGCAGGATTGGGATGAGATCAGGGAAAGTTCCCCCAGGGGGTGGCCTGGAATGATTTCCCAGGGAACAGTCACATTCCTGAGGCTGCCAGAGCTGCCAGGTGGGATTGTTGGGGTGTCTGTGGGTGGGATTGGGGGGCTCTCCCAGCTCAGGATATTCCAGGATTCTGTTCTTCCCAGGGACTGAAATTCTCCTCTTGGCCACAGCCCCAGGGGGAAGCTGCCCACAGGGACAAAGTAAAAGGAAGCAAAACTGGAGGGGATTTTTTTTTTTTTGCCATGCAGGAACTGCAGGATTGGGATCTGGCTGTGGAGCACTGGAGTGGGTGCCTGGAATTTGGCCAGGGAAACATCCCTGTCCTGAGAGGTGGGACTAGAAATCCCTGGAGAATCCCCTGCCTGTGTGGGGACAGAGGAGGCTCTGTCCTGGGCTCAGAGCTGTTTTGGAGGTGTTTTATGGAAGCAGGAGGAAAAATAGGGAAAACTGCTCATCCCAGCAGCAGCAGGATCCATTTATCCTTTGGCTGAGCAGGGTGAGAGGTTTGTGTGTGCTCACAATGGAATGCCTGGAATGGGAATTTGGGAGTGTGAACTTGAAATTACTCCCAAGGCCTGCAGGGAAATCAGCTCCAGAGCCCTTTGGGAATTAGAGCTGTGGGATTATTTGGGTTGGAAGGGACCTCAAAGCCCACCCATTCCCACCCCTGCCATGGCAGGGACACCTCCCACTGTCCCAGGCTGCTCCAAGCCCTGTCCAGCCTGGCCTTGGGCACTGCCAGGGATCCAGGGGCAGCCACAGCTGCTCTGGGCACCCTGGGCCAGCCCTGCCCACCCTCCCAGGGAAGGATTTTTTCCCAATCCCCAGGATTGATGGTGATGTGGGGCAGAGCTGCTCCAGATCTTGCCTCAGTTCTTTGTCCTGAGCTCCAAGAGCAGCTGGATTTTAACAGAGCTGGATTTTCCTGCCTCCCAGAGCACCTCTGCACCCCAGAAATGGCAATTCCCTGCACAGAATTCCCTGGACTCTGAGGCCACAACAACCTGGGCAGTTTTTCCATGCTTGGTGGTGTTCCTGCCATGGCCAGGATTTGCAGGAATGCTTTCCAGAGGGAATAGCCATGGATGCAGGGATGTGTTGGGAATTAGCTGGGCTGTTCCCAGCTCCTGGGCAGGGCATGGTCACACAGCAGCAGGAGAAGCTGAAGGAGCTGTGGCTCCATCATTCCCTCAGCCCTGGGGAGGGAATTCAGGGATTGGGCACCAAAGGGAGCCCCAAATTCCAGCTGCTTCCTCAGGGAGGAGCTGAGTATCCCTCAGGGAATTCTGTGGGGTTTTGTTGGTTTCTTAAAATAAAATTTGCAAAATCTGCTCAAAGCCAAGTGCTGCTCCTGGGGCATTCCAGGGTGGGAGTCTCAGAGCCACAGGATTTCCTTGGAGTGAGGGAAGACCTCTGGAGTTAATTTGGGAGTTTTAACTTGGTGTCAATGCAGCTCTTGAGTTGGGGTTAATCCAGTTTATCCCAAGGTGCAGGATGAAAGGAATTTTGTGTCCTTGCAGCATCTGTGTGAGCTGGCAGCGTTAATTGAGGTTAATTGTTCTGGCTGATTAACCCTCATCACTCCAGGAGAATTATAAAACACCTGGAAAGCTTCTCCAGGGGGATTTTCCATGTTTGCCTTCCTTCCAGTCCTTGTTTGGGATAAAAGAGTTGGGGTTTTATGACCACCAAACCTGGGAAGAGCCACAGAGCTCCCAGGCCAGGGGAAGGGGAGGGAGCAGAGCTGGTCCTTGGCCATAAATAAATGAACTTTTTGATCCCATGGCTGCAGATTCCCTGGATTTACCTGAGGATTAGGAAAAGTCTCCCTAAACCTGCAGGTCCTCAACCCCAAGTCGGGTTTCTCTGGGATGAGCAGGATCAGGGATTAATTAATTAATTAGTTAATTAATGCCAAGGAGCTCCTGGGATCCTCAGGGCTCATAAATGTCCCAGAGTGATGGGAATGGGAAAGGAACAGAGGAGGAGCAGAGGGAGGGGGAGGTGACAGGGAGGTGACAGTGGCACCACCACAGGCTCTGCCTGGCCCTGAGAACTCCAGAAATTACACTGGAATCCCAAATAAAACTTGGGGGACAGAAGAGCTTCAAAGGAAGGAGCATTCCTTAAATCTCTGAGGCTGGAGGCTCCCAGTCAGGAATTCCTGCCCAATCTCCCTGCCCTGGGCACTGGGAGCCATTCCCTGTGTCCTGTCCCTCCAGCCCTTGTCCCCAGTCCCTCTCCAGCTCTCCTGGAGCCCCTTTGGGCCCTGGAAGGGCTCTGAGCTCTCCCTGGAGCTTTCCCTTCTCCAGGTGAGCACCCCCAGCTCTCCCAGACCCCCCTGTTCTCCTGGTGGACATTCCCTGGCTCCAGAGGGACTGCAGCCCTTGGATCAGCTCCATGTGGACTCTCTCCACCCCCTTGGTTTTCAGGGGTGTCAGGATAACCAACCTGAAATTCCATGAGTTTGGATCTCCTGGGATGGTTTTGGCTTGGATAAAGAGTCCAGGGATAAAAAATCCTCCCTTTGGACTTCCCTGGTGGCCTCCCCACCCTCCTAGCCAGGAATTCCTTCCCAATATCCCACCTATCCCTGCCTCCTGGCAGTGGGAAACCATTCCCTGTGTCCTGGCCCTGCATCCCTGACCCCAAGGCAGATCCTGCATCCTCAGTGTCCTTCCCCTGCATCCCAGGAATGTCCCAGTGCTCTCCAGGGCAGGGAATTCCAGCAGCCAGAGCTGGTCCTGATGCCAAGGAAGGCTGAGCTGGGACAGAGACTGAGCAGAGCTGGAGAATAAAGCAGGGATTTACGGAAAGGGATTTAATGGTAGAGCTTGGGAAGGGCAGGAGCCTGGGCAGGGATAAACCCAAAATGGGCACAGAATGGCACAAAATGGGCAAAAATGGGCACAAAATGGGCAAAAATGGGCAAAAATGGGCACAAAATGCACAAACAGTCTCAGGTCTCACCCTTTGATCAGTTTTGTTCCATTTTCCCCTTGGGATTGAATTGTCCCATTCCAGCCCCAGGCTGTGAGCTCCCATCCTTGTCCCTCCCTCCAGCCCCACCCTTGTTTGTGCCTTGGGGCTGGAAGTTGTCCTTGGATCCATCAGGACAAGGATTTGGTTTGTGTCCCTGCTGTGTGACCCTGACAGAGCTCAGAGCTGCACCCTGGGCCCCACAGAACCTGGAAAATGGGAAAGCTGGAACTTAAGGCACCATTCCCACAGAATTCCCAGCACCCACCCTGCCCCATTCCCTGGAGCATCCCTTCTCCAGGCTCCCTGGGGGTGGGTGTGGAGCCCAGGACAGGAGCTGGGAGAGGAGCCCTGGGAGCCCAGCTGGGATCTGACTCCATGGAATCCTGGGAGGGCTCCTGCATTCCCAGGGGAGTGCCTGGAGGAGAGCAGGGACATCCCTGCCACATCCACACCTCCCACACGGTGGGAATTCCTCACAGATGGGAGGGAGCTGAATCCTCAGGAGTGAGGCCAAGGAATTCCAGAATTCCACAGGCCAGGATGGCCTCCAAGAATGGAATGTCCGGGCTGGGCAGGGCTTGGAGCACCCTGGGGTGCTGCAGGTGACCCTGCCCATGGAAAGGGTGGAATGGGATGGGATTTCAGGTCCCTCCAACCCAAACCCTTCCATCATTCCCTGGTTCTTTGCAGCCTCTCCCGAGTTCCCTCTCCCAAATGCTGGAGCCATCACAGGAAAATCAAAAAGAATTCCCTGTGCCTGAGCATCTCCCACCAAAGTGCCTGGAAGGCACTTTATGATGGGAGTATCTTTTGTATGATGGGAATATCTTTTTGCATTATGGGAATATCTTTTGTATTATGGGAATATCTTTTCTATCATGGGAATACCTTTTCTATGATAGGAATACCTTTTCCAATGGACTGCAGAAGGAATTGAAGAGCTTGGGAGGTGGATCCCAGAGTTATTCCAACAAATCCCTTGGAGAGGGCACGGAACCCTCCCTGACCACGAGGCTGTGGTCACTCAGAGTGACCCTGGTGGCCAGGCTGGCCCTGGGCTGGCTGGGGACAGGCTGAGCTTTCCCACATTCCCAAATATTTCCCTCCAGGCAGGAGCTGTGGCACTCAGGGAAGGGATGTTTCCATGGATGACTTCAGTGGATGTGGCTGGTTTTAGGCCATGATTCCAGTGCCTCTTTCCAGTGGATTTTTAGTGCCCCTCTCCCTGCCTGAGCATGAGGGAGCTGCTTTTCCTCCATGGAAGGCAGAACTGGAGTTGTCCCAGTGGGAATATTTGGAGCTGTTTGTCCTTCCCACGGTGCTGTCACCTCCTCCTGCACCTGGGGAAGGGCTGGGAATTCCAGGGAATGGCCTCACAACTCCAGCCACAGAAATGATTCTCTAGCAGGGAGCAAACTGCTGGAACCTCCCACAGGATCCCAGAGGCTGTGGAGGGGCTGGAATCTGTGGCTGAGGAGCTCAGGACAGCCCAGCTCCAGAGCAGTTCCCAATCCCTTTGGATTGGGGATGCTGCTGGGTGGGTTTAAGACACATGGGAAATGCTCAATCCCAATTTTCTGGAGAATTCCTGGGGTGCAGGATATCCCTGCACAGATGAAGGGTTTGGGATTGACACTGGGACATTCCAGCTCCAGGTGTTTTATCCTCCCTTTATCCTCGGGTTCTGTGGCACTGCAGGAGCCTCTCCAGGGGATCCAATGAGGGGATCCAGGGGATGCTCTGGGAGTTCTGGGATGTTGGAATGTTGGGATGTTGGGATGTTGGAGTGTTGGGATGTTGGAGCATTGGGATGTTGGGATGTTGGAATGTTGGGATGTTGGAATGTTGGGAGGTTGTTGGAATGTTGTGATGTTGGAACGTTGTCAGTCCCAGCGATGGGCACGGAGTTCAGCCGAGGGAAGGGCAGGAGTTAATTAAGGGAATCAGTGGGGATCCATCAGGAGCACAGATTGTAATTAGGATCCAAATGAATTCCAGCCTGGGAGCTGTGCCTGGCACCTGTCCCAAGGCTCCGGGGCTGGGATGAGCCTGGGTCGCCTCGGGGCTTGGATTTTTTGGATTTTTGTGGATTTTTTATTGACTTTAATGGATTTTTATTGATTTTTAATTGATTCTAAATTGATTTTTATGGATTTTTATAAGATGAGAAACTTTTTGTTAAAAGATCCCACTTTTCTCCCCAAATCTTCCCAAATCCTGGGAAACCAGAGGACACATCCTCAGCAGTGGTCCCTGATGGACTCAATGACCTTGGAGCGCCTTTCCAGCCTCAGTAATTCCATGTTCTGCCAAGAAGGGCCTTGGGAACTGGGGTTCCTGGCTTCGTTTGTGATCCCAGGGGAGATGGGAATACCCAGGTGTTGTTCCCAACAATCCATAAATTGCAGGGAGCCCCAGCTCCTGTCCTGCATCCCTTTGTTGTGTGTGAACAGGGATTGATGGAATCGAGGCAGCATTCCCGTGGTTCATGGACCAACATAATTCCCAGATATTTAGAGCTCCTCCACTGGAGTTGATCCATGTGGTGCTGGAATTTTGGGGCTGTATTTCCTGTTAAACACTCAAGGGAGATGAATTGGAGCTGGAGAGGGATTTTTCTGGATTTGTGGCAGCTCTGAGGAGTTCTCCCCATTCCCACAAATCCTGCACCAATGGGCCATGCCAGGGGGAGGCTGATGGCACAAATCAGGAGAGAATGGGAATATCCTGTAGGGAATTAAACATGAAGTGCTCCTCTGCCAGTGCTGCCAGTGTTGAAGGCTGGGAATTGTGAACCACTGGGAATGTTTGATGCCACCCCATAAAACAGATTGGAGAGAGTTGGGCATATCCAGGGGCAAAAACTGGATTGGAAGGGAGGGATGGATGGGTTGGGAATGTTGAGTGTTCGGAGCAGCTGTGGCAGCGCCAGATTTTTGGATTTGGGCTCTTCATTTGGGAAAAGCATTCCCATTAATGGTAGGAACGGGGTTAATCTGCCTTCAGGGCAGGCCTGGGACCGGGATCAGTCGGGATCAGTCGGGATCAGTGGGGACTGGGAGGCAGCAGCCTGGCAGGGAAGCAGGGAAGCTCAGGCACAGCCGGAGCTGCTGCAGGGAAACCTCTGCTCCCTGACAAATCCCAGCGGGAATCTCAGCCTTGGAAAAGCCTCTCCTTGTAAACACGGCCCTGACAACTTCCCTGGCTGTGCTTCCCACAGCTCCCTCCCATCCCTGTGCTCCCTGGGGAGCTCGGAGCTGCTGGCAGGGAGGGATGAGCTTTTCCATGTCCGACATCCGCTCTGCCGCGTTCCTGACAGCACAAACCGGGATTGAACTGGGATTGGACTGGGATTGAACTGGCACTGAACTGGGATTGAACCAGGATTGAACCGGGATTGGACCGGGATTGAACTGGGATTGAACTGGGATCGAACCGGGATTGAACTGGGACTGAACCGGGATTGAACTGGGATTGAACTGGGATCGAACCGGGATTGAACTGGGACTGAACCGGGATTGAACTGGGATTGAACCGGGATTGAACCGGGATTGGACTGGGACTGAACGGGGATTGAACGGGGATTGAACCAGGATTGAACTGGGACTGAACCGGGATTGAACTGGGATTGAACTGGGATTGAACCGGGATTGAACCGGGATTGGACTGGGATTGGACTGGGATTGAACTGGCACTGAACTGGGATTGAACCAGGATTGAACCGGGATTGGACCGGGATTGGACTGGGANGATTGAACTGGGACTGAACCGGGATTGAACTGGGATTGAACTGGGATTGAACTGGGATTGAACCGGGACTGAACCGGGACTGAACCGGGATTGGACCGGGATTGAACTGGGATTGGACCGGGATTGAACTGGGATTGAACCAGGATTGAACCGGGATTGGACTGGGATTGGACTGGGATTGAACTGGGATTGAACTGGGATTGAACCGGGACTGAACCGGGATTGGACCGGAATTGATCCGGGATTGATCCGGGATTGAACCGGGATTGAACCGGGACTGAACCGGGATCTGCCCCTGCACGGGGAGCAGGTGCCAGAGCTCCTCCTCTGCAGGCGTTTCCCCTCCTGGATTTTTGGAAAAGCTTCCCTTATGGTCAGGTGAGGGTGACCCAAACCCCCTTTGGAATCCAGGGCTCTGGGGTTTTTGTAGGATTGGAATGTGGATAATGCATGAAGGGCGTGCCCTAAAGGCTGGGATTGGCATTTGATTCCTTCCCTCTGGCCTTTGTTGGGAAAGGACACGAAATCCTTTCTGCCCATTCTAGGAGTTCCCTCCTGTCAATCCCCTGGAAAGGAATTCCTTTGGGGATCCCCCAGACCCCTGCGGGCATCCAGTGGGATTTTCTTCCCATTTTAAAGAATGTCCCACTGCCTCCTGCCTGGGAGGACAAAGGGACCATTGGGATGGAGCTGGGATGGGGCTGGGATGGGAGCAGGGATTGGAGCAGGGATAGAGCAGGGATGGAGCTGGGATGGAGCTGGGATGGAGCTGGGATGGAGCTGGGATGGAGCTGGGATGGAGCTGGGATGGAGCTGGGATGGAGCTGGGATGGAGCTGGGATGGAGCTGGGATGGAGCTGGGATGGAGCTGGGATGGAGCTGGGATGGAGCTGGGATGGAGCTGGGATGGAGCTGGGATGGAGCTGGGATGGAGCTGGGATGGAGCTGGGATGGAGCTGGGATGGAGCTGGGATGGAGCTGGGATGGAGCTGGGATGGAGCTGGGATGGAGCTGGGATGGAGCTGGGATGGAGCTGGGATGGAGCTGGGATGGAGCTGGGATGGAGCTGGGATGGAGCTGGGATGGAGCTGGGATGGAGCTGGGATTGGAGCTGGGATGGAGCTGGAATGGAGCAGGGAATGGAACAGGGATGGAATCATTCCTCTCTCCAGGTGCCACCAGGACAGGGCTTGGTGCCACCCTTGGCTCAGTGGGAGTGCTGGGAGGCCTGGGAATGGATCTCTGGCAAAACCCTGGGAATAAAGTCCTTTCTCCTCCCAAATAGGATCTTTTCCCCAAAATCTCATGGATGTTCTTGCCCAAATGCATCCCAGTTTTTCAGCTCCACATTCCCTATCTCCTGGACCCATCTTGAAAATCACTTTGTTTCCCTTTTTCCCACTCTGTATAAATCCCTGGGATGTGGCTCGCTTGGAAATGTCCCTCTGAGCCTTTGTGTCCCACAATTGTGGAGAAATGACTGCACAGGATTCCAATTCCCTCTTTTTTTCCATGGTTTTTCCTCCATCTGACACCTCCTTCCTGCCTCACCAGCACACCCTTGCCTACATCTCCATCTGCATTTGGAAAAGTCATTCCCAGGCTTCCAATGAGTTCCTTTTCCCATCATTTTTCTCTGGATTGAAGGGATAATTTCTCAGCAGAAAGGTTTTTTTCTGTGCATCCCTGTAGGAACTGAAATGCCTCATTTTCAGTGACTCTGGAATATCAGTCCTGGACCTGATGGATTCCCAGGATTTGTTTATCCAGAGGTTTCTTGGAGCTGTTGGTGGTGGTGTTGTCTGCTTTGTGCCTGGAATCTGTTTGGGATTCCCCTGGTGTGAGCTTTCACTTTCCTTGGGTTTCCCAGTTCCTGGGTTGGACTCCATCACCTCAAAGGCTTTTCCCAACCAAAACAATTCCATCAAATCCCATTCCACAGATTTAGGATTATTTCCCTTTATGCCCAAGCAGGGATTTTCCAAGGAGCTGTCAAAGGCCCCGTGCTCCATCAGAGGGAACAAATTGGAATTTTTATGGACTCTTCTTCAGGGAACGTGTCTGGAGTTTTGTTTCTGGCCCTTTTTATTGGAAGTTGGAGCATTTCCAGGAACCAGGAGGGATTTTTCCCCCTCAGCCACACAAACTGAGCTTAAATCATCCTGCTCTGCTCGGGTTTGCTGCCTCCAGTGAATCCCAGCCCTTCCCAACAGCTCCAGCTTTTATCCTGATGATCTGATAATGCTAGGGTTGTCTTGAAAACAAGAGGAGACTCTGGAAAAACCACGTTGTGTTTTCCCAAATGATCCCTCCCAGCAAAGAGGAACATCCCCAGGAGGGGCTGAGGGAACAGGAGAGGGGCAGGACACAGGGAATGGCTTCCAGAGGGCAGGGCTGGATGGGATACTGGGAAGGAATTCCTCCCTGGGAGGGTGGGGAGGGGCTGGGATGGAATTCCCAGAGCCCCTGGATCCCTGGCAGTGCCCAAGGCCAGGCTGGAGCTCCCTGGGGTGGGGGATGGGAGGTGTCCCTGCCCATGGCACTGGATGATCCTTAAGGTTCATATCCAAACAATTCCATGGCTCCATTGGTCCTGTAACACCACAACCCCCTTTAATGGGAGTTGGAATGAATGCACCTGGATTTTTGAATATGGAAATATCTTTCAATCCCTTTAGGAATAATTTTTTGTGCCTCCTTTGGGATTGATGGGAACCCTTGTGGCTGAGGGGTGCCGTGGTTGGTCTCTGTCCCTGGGACTGTGATTCCAGCCCTGCTGCCCCTGCCAGGTTCCATCTTTTCCTTGGATAAACACCTCCAAATGGGAGCTTTTACAGGGAATTTTTATAGCCATATAAAACCCCAAACTGCCTGGATTTGCCTGCAGACTGTGCCGAGCATGGCAGCTCCAAAATCCTCAGTCCCGGGGCTGTTCCCATTCCAGCCTTGCTGTTTCCCCCTGGTTTTTTCCACTGCAGCTTTTTCTCCTTGCTGGATTTTAAACTCCCCTCATGAGGAATTTTTGACTTCAGAGCCTATCTGGGAAAACCCATCCACGGGGCTGCTTCCAGAGGCTCAGCTCCTCTTTCCAGCCTGAGCTGTTTAATCGGGCAGGCAGGCATTAAAATGGGAATTTTTTATTTGGATATCAAATCCTTTTTAAAGGATGTATTGTTTTTCCCTCACAAACACTTCCTATTTGAATTCAAATATTATTTCCTTTCTCTCCCATCCCACCTGCTTCCCTGGCACTGGGATTAGTCAGGATATGTCAATATTTGAGGGAATAAATCTCTGCTGGCTCCAGCTCCTGTTTGGGTTTCTGACTCATCTCGGGGTCAAATGAGCTCAGAAATGTGGGAGAGATTCCAGAGGGACTGGATCTGCTCTGCCCCGGCTCCCTGTGCTCCCTGTGCCCATTGCTGGGCTTTACTGGCCCTTAGAGGTTTCCAGACTGGGATTTCTGGAGTCTTTATCCCAGGAAGCAGCTCTGGATGTCCTGGGCTGGCAGTGCAGGGCAGAGGAGGGGTTGGCTGGGGTTAAATCTGGGATTTCTGGGAGTCTTCCAAGGGGGAATGCTGGGCCTGAGCTGAGCCCTGAGTGTCCCCACCTGAGCCAGGTGGGACATCCCTGCTGCCCACCAGGAGTGCTGGGTTCCCATGGGGAATCTGTGTTATCCCAGGGGAAATAAATCTGTGTTATCCCATGGGAAATAAATCTGTGTTATCCCATGGGAAATCTGTGTTATCCCAGGGGAAATCTGTGTTATCCCATGGGAAATAAATCTGTGTTATCCCATGGGAAATAAATCTGTGTTATCCCATGGGAAATAAATCTGTGTTATCCCATGGGAAATAAATCTGTGTTATCCCATGGGAAATCTGTGTTATCCCATGAGAAATCTGTGTTATCCCACTGGGATATCTGTGTTATCCCATGGGAAATAAATCTGTGTTATCCCATGGGAAGCACGTGTCCACCCCTCTGGGCTGCCCCCCTGCTCTGCAGTGTTGGGGGTGCCTGGAAGTTCCCCCTGGGCTTTACCAGGAATTCCTATCAGGATTCCTCCCAAAATAAAGACTGAAGAGGAGCAAAATGATGGAGGAAATCTTCCCTCATTTCCCTGGATGTTTTTACCCCTTCCTAATTTCCAAGCAGTGGCAGAGGGAGGAATTAAAGGGATATTGGATTTTTAATGCCAGGAGGGCATTCCCGTGGCAGGGGTGGCTGAGACTCCACCCCAAACCAGGGAATTGTGTGAATTTTTAGCAGGAGTTCCAGGCCAGTGTGTGTGTCAGAGCTTGGAGTGACTGGAATGACTCCAGGAGCTTCCAAGCTTTCCCTCCAAACAGCTTTTCCTTCCTCTCTTCCCTCTTCTATTTTCCATAGGGAAAGCACAAGGATTAAAGAAATTATTAAACCTGGATGGATTTCTGTGGCTATTTCTGTGGATATTTATATGGATATTTCTGTGGATATTTGTATGGATATTTCTGTGGATATTTCCCCCTGACCTGCAGCTTGTGGCTGTTTCCCATCCCTCTGCTGGCTGGGAACAGGCATTCATCCTGTGGGAAGTATTCCCTAATTCTTCTCTTTTTTCCCCCCAGGTGTTTACAAAATATGGGAAATGCTACATGTTTAACTCAGGAGAGGAGGGGCGGCCTCTCCTCACCACGGTGAAGGGAGGGACAGGGAATGGCCTGGAAATCATGCTGGACATCCAGCAGGACGAGTACCTGCCCATCTGGGGAGAAACAGGTAAGAGCTTCCTCTTCCTCAGGTGATTTCCTTGGAAAAAACATCCCCCATCCCATCCCATCCCATCCCATCCCATCCCATCCCATCCCATCCCATCCCATCCCATCCCATCCCATCCCAGCTCTGGGCACTCCAGGATGTGTCATTTTTCTTCCCAGGGTTTCTGGTGGTCCCTTGGGCTCAGCACTTTGGGGATTGCTGGGTTTGGGGGTCCCAGCCCCAAAGTTTGGGATGCCAGGCAGGAATGGCACTGCCTGTCCTGGGAATGGGTGACATTTCTGGGTGCCAGGAGTGTGGGGATGCCTTCAGAGGCTCCAGCACATCCCTCTCCTCTGGAAAGGCATTTTTGGGAGGCTGTGGTCACTGTGGGCTCCAGCTGCTCTCTGGGTTTTTCTTCTCCTTGGAATTTGGGAATATTTGCTGCCCTGCCTTGTGTTTGCTGGGTTGGTGCTGTCTGGCTGGACCAAGGACTGGGTTCCTTGTCTTTGGAGCATTTGGGATGGGTGGAATCCATCTGGGAATGAGCCCAGCTGGGCTGGGCATCCCCAGAGGAGCTGGAAGCCTTTGGTCCTGGAGCAGGAGGTGCTGGGCTGTGGGATGTCCCCCAGGTCCCATGGATGGGATGCAGCCCCTGGAATGGATGTGGAGTTGCTGGGAGCACTGGTGCCAGGTCCTTTAATGATCCTGCTGCACAAAGGATGGGCAGGGGACAGGATGGGGACAGTGCCACCAGGGCCAGGTCACTGCTGCCCTTACAGGGGTGGCTGCAGCTTTCCTGAACCCACTGGGACATTTGGAACAAAGCATCCAAAAAAAAAACCCACTGGAAAACTTCCCAGGAGCTGTGCTTGTGTGGCAGAGCCCTGAGGGGAGACTCCTGCAGGATGAGCTGTGGGTATTTTGGGGATCAGGGAAGGGAGAGGGGGAAATCCCACTCCAGGTCTGTGTTTGTCACAGTAGGACATGAAATAAAGTCAGCAGGCAGGAGAGAATCAGAAGGCTTTATTACAATTCCTTCAGCCTTTTTATAACATGCTGTGCTAAAAAGGCACATTATTGGTCCATAGGATTGACAGCTCTCTCTGTTGGTTAAGTAACAGAAATAGCAAACAACACCTGGGAGAGAGGTTGTGATGGGAAAGGAATATTGTTTACACAAAGTTGTTTGGGAAAAGGAAAACTGTTGAAAGTTTCCCTTGGGAAGAGCTGGCAATCCTCAGGCTCAGAAATACCAGGCCCACAAGTGCTCACCCCCTGTGGCATCTCTGGAACTCCTGCTGGGAGCAGAGAAGGGATTTGGCTCCGTTTGTTCCCAGTTCCCTTTTCCTTATGTGGTGTTTGACTCTTCCAGACACATCCCTGTGGGCCCATCAGTCATTCCCAGCTGCACAGGCTTTTAGGGCAGCTCTGCTCCCAGACTCAGGGATTTGGGATAATCATTCCTCACTGGGGGAACTGCTCTGAGCTCTTGTCCTTTTCAAGGTAAAACTGGGAGTGGGAACACGAGGAGCAACCTCCACTTCAGGGCCTCATCTCCCACAGGGAGGCAGAGCTGTCCTGGGGGATCTGTGGGGACAGGGAACCACCCCAGGGATGGCCTGGGGACATCCCAGAGCTGGTGAACTCCTGGAGTTTGTGTTCAACCCCACTGGGGCCTCATAATGTGGAATTCTGGGATGGTTTGGGCTGGAAGGGACATGAAAAATCATCCATTCCCACCCCTGCCATGGCAGGGACACCTCCCACTGTCCCAGGCTGCTCCAAGCCCTGTCCAGCCTGGCCTTGGGCACTGCCAGGGATCCAGGGGCAGCCACAGCTGCTCTGGGCACCCTGGGCCAGCCCTGCCCACCCTCCCAGGGAACAATTCCTGCCCAATCTCCCTGCCCTGGGCACTGGGAGCCATTCCCTGTGTCCTGTCCCTCCAGCCCTTGTCCCCAGTCCCTCTCCAGCTCTCCTGGAGCCCCTTTGGGTCCTGGAAGGGCTCTGAGCTCTCCCTGGAGCTTTCCCTTCTCCAGCTCAGCATTCCCAGCTCTCCCAGCCTTTTCTCACAGCACAGGACCCCTGTGAGTCTCTCCAGGGTGACCCAGCCCTGGTCTCCCACCATTCCCACTTTGCTGCCTCTTCGGTGCTGCCCTTTGGAGAACCTGTAGGAGGAACTGTGCAGGGAATGTGCAGGGGATGTGCTGGGAATGTGCAGGGAATGTGCTGGGGATGTGCTGGGAATGTGCAGGGGATGTGCTGGGCATGTGCTGGGACTGAGCTGGG
>WEIU01007625.1:3100-26241 GCA_013389925.1 Aegithalos caudatus
AAAAAAAAAAGGAAAACAGTTTTGTACAGCAGTATTTTGGTCTGATTCTGACAGATATGCATTCATCATAGCTGCAGATGAAGACACCTAATACTAGCAGAAAAGAAGGGAGTTACCAATTTTCATGAGGAAAAATGTAGCTATTATAGGGCTTCTTTATCCAGAACAAAAAGGCACAACAAGAATCAGTGCTGAAGTCAGAAAGATTGAAATTAGAAGTAAAGTACAATATGTTTTAGTGGTGTTATTAACCTTGGTAACAAGCAACAAAATGATAGATTCTCTGTCTTCTGGTGTCTTAGTGAAGATTATATTTCTTGGAAGACAAGTATTAGCCAATGATCCATATCCAAATGCAGATTATCAAGTTCAGTGGAGGTCATCTGAAATGTAATGGCCTATGATATACAATACAACAGATTAGCTGATGCAATGATGCCTTCTGACCTTGTGTACTTCAAATTAATAAACTTAAAAGTGATAAATAAGCTCAGAGCCACAGTTATGTTATATATGCTTTTACCTATTCCTCCCTCATGAGCTTCCAAGGATACAGTATTTTAAATAACAGTTCTTTCTTCTTAATATAATAGGAAAAAAATGCATTTTTCATCTGAAATAAATAAGAATTAAAAAATCTGCTCCTATGGACGTTACTGGAAATGCTGATATTAATTTCAATCAAGTCAAAACTTCAACCTAAATCTCTAACTCCTATAGCTGAAAACAATATAAACCCTAAAGTTCTAACATTAGTGAAGGAATTTGTCATGCATTGTTTGAAAGCTATATCTAAGCTCAAATATGTTAAAGAAAGAATTGAATTATATTTCTTAAGTGCCATTTTTTTTAGTAAATTTGTAGAATGAAATGGACTGATTGAAAGCCTTTGTCTGCCTAGACTATAAACTTATTTATAGTATGTTTGCTGCAATTCAAGAAGGTACTGCTTAACAAAGGAATTGAACAAGATATAACAAGTCCCGTGTTCTGTTTTGGCCCGGACAGAGTTAAATTTTGCAGTAACTGAGGGGGTGCAGCTGTGAGCATGACTCAGAGGTTATTCAAGACCATCTTACTACATTGCCAGGGGCCGGAAAGAAGGGACTCTCTTTTCATCCCCTCTTGCTTCCAAGAAAACCAGAATAGCTTTCTATAAAGGAAAAAACACAGTGGAGAGAGCCGAGGGTTGGTGCTGGCTGCAGTCTCTTGCTTTGGGTTGGACTCAATGAACATTTAACATTCAAATCACCCTCTTTTGTACACTTTTTTTCTTAATATTGTTGCTGTTACTCTTAATTTTTGCTTATCTCATAGCTGTTTCCAGTAAATTGTTTTTATCTCTGCCTTTTGTATCTCCACCAAGAGCAGGAAGGGTAGTGAGTGAGCCTGTGAGGGGAAAGGAGCACTGAATTAGTGGGTGATACTCCTAAATCATAACATCCAATAAGGAGAATCTGTTAATGATTATTATTTCAGGAAAATTGTATAACTGTAGCAAGATAAATAGATTTTTTTAAAGCAAGAACTGGGATAATGTTGTTTGTAATTTTCATTGGAGATGTGACCCAAGAAATACAGGAACTATGATGACTAAGTTAAGATATCCTGTAAATAGAAAAAAAAGGCACAAAAAAAAAAATGAATAGCACATGGACGGAAAATTAAGAACAGGATAATTAACCAGCTGATATTGTTTAAAGACAAAGTCAGGCAAGATGAAAATAAAACTTACCTTCACCTGTCCTTCTCACGTCTTTCAATCCAGTCAGTGTCATTAATATCAGCCTCTGATATTCTGCTGAGCATCTGATATGCATGTCCTAAAGAGTCTTCACTGGATTGCATTTAAGTCACCATCTAAAGTATATGTATTACATTAAAATTTTATAGAACATATATTGTGAAGTTGTGAAGTTTTAACAAAGGTGTCCTGTCAGGTTTTTTTTAGAATCAGCCTTGTTGGCAACCTTGTTCTTTTTATACCTTTTCATTTTCACCAAGGGTAATTAACCTCTCTGTGTGGTGACAGTTTTGAAAAAATGTGAAGTTATTAATGACCATCATGATTCTATTAGAAATGCAAAAGATCAAATTCAGTGGGAAATTTCAATCAAAGCAGAAAAGGTAAGATGCTAAGCTTGAGTCTCTTAGCATTTCCTCAAGATAGATACATAAAGAATTTGGAAGAACAATAGCATAACCTTCATCAAAATTCCATGAGAACATTACTGTGTTCCTAGGACATACTGCAATGCAACACCTTGCAAATACTTACAATCTGCTTAGGTATTCAGGGAGCATTTGATTGCTGCCAGTTTCATTTATCCTTAAAATATTCTGCAAGAACTTAGAAGAAAATATTATTTTAAAAACATATATATATATATATATATATGTGTGTATATTTTTTCAGTAGAATTTTGTTAACAGTGTTGAAATCAGCTGTTTTATTTATGTCTCATGTAGCAAAACTTGACATACCTTTGTAGTCTGAAGAGGCCCTATAAAGATGTATCTATCTGTGGAAGTGATAATGTCTATTTGTCTTATTCATTTCACTGAATTCCCTTCTTCCTTACACAAAGATCAGATTACCTGGCTGAGTTCTGGAAACACACACAAAGACAAGATCAAAGAACAACCTTCACACCATCAATCCACAGATGGATTACAAGGCTTTGGGTTTACCATACTTGTTTACAATTTTAAATCCTGCTATGGGATAGGAGTGACATGCTAATGGAAAATTCTGTTGGCTGTATAATGGGACAATAACTATACAACTATATAATGGAAAATTTAGATGACTATCATGACTTTGTGAGACTGAAGGCTCTTTTATCATTGTGTAATACTGCCTGTCTCCTACCATATTCAAAACTGACCGATAGCTTCCTCTTCTGATTAGACAGGATAGAGTTCTTTGCAGATCAAATCCTGTTAGAGTTGCTACTCATACCCCATTTATCATACTGCTACCCTCTCAATTAATTAATTCACTGGTGTCAGCTAACAGTGCACTCAAAGCTCACAGTAAGCTCTGCCTCTAAAGCCATGCTTTTTTGTTTAGTATGCAATATAATCTAAGCATGAGAAAATTAAAATGCATTCAAATTCTATATTCTTTAATTTCATATTCCCAAAAATCCAGCAATCAGTATTTTTTTCATTTGGGAGTAAAAAATTAAAACTCAGCAAAGTAAGTATCAGATTTATTTTAAATACTACTGATTGAATTGCTTCTCAGCAAAACCTTCAGGCTAACCATGGAAAATAGACAGCAGGACAAACAGAAAGAGTATTAATTTTATAATACACATTTTCATAGGCAAGCAGGCAAACAAGTATAATCCCTGAGCTTTGAAAAGAAAAGTATTCTTGATATATCAGACTAACCTTCTGTAAATACTACTGTATTTGGTAGACCAAACACTTTTACAATATGTCAGAAATCTTTTTCACCTTTAGAGGTAATTTGGCACTGGGTTTACACATTAATCAGCCTTCATCATGGTATTTTATGACCAACAGTTTTGAGCTTAACAGTTGTCTAAAAACTGGTTTGATCAGTCCAATGTAGAGTATCAATGATGAGAAGCAAATTAAAAGGTGTTTTAAAAATAATGAAGAGTGTTAACCTTCTAGAATTTTTTGTGTCAAAATAGTAGTTAGTACAATAGTCAGTATTTGGAGAAAGCAGTTGAAAGTGTTCCTTAAATATTGAGAATTTTAAAAGCAAGTTATAATACATTTCTTAAAGTTCAGCTAGGATTGAGAAAAATAAGTTTTTTATTATATAAATAAAAGTCTCTAGGAAGCTATTTAATCTATTCTATAGCATTCACATTCACATGTACAACATTAAATTATTCTTCCTCACACTTCTTTCTGGAAGTGTGTTCCATTTTTTGGCCTTATAGTAAACAAATAGTCCAACAGTAAAGAGCTGGATATGTAAACACAGAACAGAGGCACATGCTAACAAGAGTCACATGCTAATTCTGAGCCCTCAGAGGTCCCACAAGACAACTATTTCAGGTCCTTCACACAGCTTTAATTACTTAGCTCAGCAAGTGCTACTGCAGAGCTAGGCAGGTAGCAGAAAGGTGGGACATATCCAAGAGCTTTCAGCTCTCTGAGAGCATAGATGCTGCCCAAAGGTACCCTATTTCATTGCTCAATCTGTTTGACCAAGAAGCATTAACCTGAATAAATTTGGTAAGCTGAAGCTTGTCAGGGGAGCAAAATATGCCCAAATGCTTGCTTACATATTCCAGCTACATCCAGTAAATCTGTTACTTCTTGAAAATTTTGTTTCTTAGGTTACTGCAGTTAGGGTATTGCTTCAAAAGCAGTTGTCTAGTTGTCTCACAGATCTCTCTGGGGTATCTTTAATCAAGGTAGCTTTCACTGGTGTTCATAATAGTGAAAGAAGAGCACGGACTTCATCATACTTCTTCCTGAATTCAAAGGATTTTGGACCGGTTTGTTTGAAGCACACATCAGAGATCCTGGGATCCCAGTCCCTGAACTAAGCACAAAGGTTGAAACATATCTTCTACGATATTTATTATTGCTCATCTTATTGTTACTACTATCACCATCATCACTGTCATCATCTTCAACACAGTCAGAGGAACATGTACCACAGTGCACCCAACAACTCCAGAGGTGAGAGGCTGCAGCACCTCCATGTCCCTGGTGCAACCAAGCAGTGGGGGTGTGCTCCAGCAGGCACAAACACCCACGTACACCACACAGGTACTCACACAGGTACTCACCCAGCTACACAGATCCCAGACAGACAGCACTCCAATGGACACAAACAGCACCAACAACCTGTGGAGGATGGAGGTACAATATACATATATACAAATATATAATAAATATATCTTAAGGATATAATAGAAGCATAATTTTATATAACTAAAATGTATAATAATATTTAATCATATGATTGTTATATGTAATTATAACTACTCAATATATAATTACATTACATTATATTATATTATATTTTAATTTACTTATTAAAATATTTTAATTCATTTTATTTTTTCATTTTTTAATTTTAAGATTCTCTTTTATTTTCCCTTCCATCTTATGTCTGTTTTCTCTCTTTCTTTCTTTCTTTCTTTCTTTCTTTGAACATTTAAATGCTAACCACAGTTTTGATCACTAATTGCCTATCAGAAAGTTTGCCATGATGATCACCAACCAGGTTGTGCTAAGAAGGTTTTCATGGCCAGCAAGAGATACTGAAATTCAAAATAAGAGACTCTGCAGAGCAGCAAAAAAGATGACAGGGTGACAGATTAAATATATAAATTAACTACTCTAAATAAAGGAGGCAATGTTGATGTAATAAAACTTTCTTTTCAATATGCACTTATATTCGATTAGGGACACCAATAAAAAAAATGTTGTAAAAGGCCAACAGATGCCTTGAGGAAAATAAAAATCCCAAATGTCATCTTCACAGATGAGACAATAGTTCCAATATAGTATATTTCCTTTGGAGAGACACAGCTCCTTTAAAATGTGACCAAAATGCTTCCTCTGATACCAGGTGTCAAAGGATTTTGAGAACAGGGAAAGGTTGTATAAATATCTTGGAATATGGCCTGGCTTGCTCTGTGGTTTTGTTTTTGTTTTTAACTTTGCAATCCAGAAAGTTCAGTTTGTGTACAGATGACTTTTTTACATATTTCAGATATGGTGATAATAATACAATATAATATTATAAGATACATGGACAAATATTGATCTGTAATGGTCAAAATCATTCCTTGCAGCTTTGAAGTCAATGAACCAAAGTTTATTTGGACTGTAATATTAAGTGAAACTCAATTATACAGGAGATGTAACACAGGAATGGGAGGGTTCGTGCAGAAAAATCCTACTTTTCTAAAAATATATAGCACTTTAAGCCCTAGGAAGCATCCATGTTATACTGTTTAACATTAAATTCTTGGACCATACTCCTATGTGTTGTAGTCCAATAGAATTGCGTTTTATATGCGAGGTAAGGAAATTTGTTGTTCTGCTCTACAAATCATTAGCAGTAAGCATTATGTAAATTAAAAAGAATAGAAAATAGCATAATACACAGGCCCAATCAAAGGCCTTCAAAATAGAGTATGTATATAAATCTGAACAAATAAATTAGCAAATCATGAATTAAAATATCTCACTTGCATTCAATAGGAAAATAAAATAAACCCAAAACTGAAATCAAAACCAAATCATTTTCCTGGATAAAACTGAATATATAATCAGTAAATATTAAAGAGAAATGGCTGGTCAAAAGACTACATACCACCAGCACATTGGCTGATGATTGTTGCATCCATCTTTTTCTTTTATGATGAAAATGAATTTTTGCTGATTATGTTTGAGAAGGACATGGCATGAATCTCCACAATTTGTGCATGATATTTTCTTTGATTTGGGGTCTGGCTTACATAAAGATTTTTAGTTTCTTTTTTTCCTCTTTTCATTCATGGATGCAAGAAAAAACATCATTAATGTATTCACACAGTAAAATCATCAGATCAACATCTTCAAATTCCACCTGTATTTCTTCTTTAAACAAGGACATTGTCAAGTGCTGCAAAGGCATTTACCATCCATTGAAGCAGAAATTCTGGAGTCCCTTAAGCAGCCAGAAAATGGTAGGGGGTGGAGAAGGTGATAAAGGCCTGTCACTCATCTGAAGAGATTGCCTTCCCAGGGTGATCTCCCAAACAACAAAGCACAGCAACTCTAGGGCTAATAATGCCTATGGAGAGTAAAGAAGAATAGATGAAGTATTATGATATTTAGGAATACAAATGTATTTACATCTTTTCACCAGAGGTACTACAAAACCTTTGAATAAATATAAGATAACAGGCTAGGAAGACTGATCTGGAAGTACTCAAGGACAAACAAATCTGCAAACCAAATGCCAAATAAAAATATCAGCTTCAGTTCTGTGTGCTAAAATATAAGATACAAACATAGTTACTTAGACATAATGTACACAGCCATGAAAGTTTTCCACTGAAATATGTCTGTGGCAAAACTAGGAAAGGGCTGCTGCAGACACAGGGTTTTGGTGAGGCAGAAGATGTCTTTTTCCTAATAAGGTGGAGTAATACGTTATTAATGTAATATATTTCCCAACAAAGGAGGTTTAAAAAGCCTTGCGGAAGCTTAGCAGTATGAAGATACTAATTCGTTATTTTACAACTCAGTATACTCTGAAGTTCCCCCTCAAAAATGACACAAAATTCTGAAGAAAAAGAGCTTGTATCTCAATCTCCCCCTTCCAAAATATAACTCACAGGATACACTTTACTCAACAAACATTCACTGAAGATACATGACAATTCCAATACATTACCATATACACTACTCTATCATATATACATTTTATATTATATATTTAGAATCTCACCTTCTAAGTAATTATGGGAATGTATGTATTTCTACACTTATTTGATAGTAGTTTTAGTGATACTGAAAAAGATTGGATTGACAGCCCCAGAGAAGAAAACCCTACATAGAAAACGGATAGGGTCAACAGATTTCTCTGCACTAGCGCAGCAGAGTGTTTTGGTGTCAACTTATAAAAGAAGGTCAGTCCCATTGCCCACTTAGTTTTTAGCCTTTCAACCTGCCAAGTTTGCCAATTAGTGCTAGTTGCCCTCAACATGATCTATGATCTGCTTTCTAACATAAGCAGGCTTCTACACAAACCTACTTCACATAGACAACCAAAACCAAATGTTTCAGCATCTTAAAGTCACTTGTAAATTAAGCATTATTTGCATTGACAACTGAAAAGAGAAGCTTTGAAATACCCTTATATATAGTGTGTATGTGTATATGTATATACAGTGTATCTAAATATATGAGAATGTTTTGGTGAATGCTAAACAAAATCCCTGTTTACCCACAGCCCATTACCCATTTTAATATAAATGAATCACTTCTGGAATCTGGGACACGGTTAAGAATAATTTACAGTACTTTAAATAAAAAGGATAGCTGTTTCACACCATATGCACAATAAAGGAAATGAGAGGCCATGTGGGTATGTACTATAAGACAATGACAAATATTGGCATGAAATGAAAGGCAGGGAACAATAAATAGGGACATATCAGTTTCAAACACAGCTTGTCTCTTACTATTACATCCTAATCGCGTATTACATATAGTTTGTTAGTGTCAAGACACACAAAATCCCACAAGACTTGATAGCAACAGAGTGTGAAGGTGGTGTCTTTCTATGAAGAAGGAAAAAATTATCCCTTGAGATTTTTTTAAAGCATTAGTCCCCTGTAATAGCACCCAGAGCAGGTTGGAACAGAAGAATGATAAAACCAACTTTATGATTTTTGTGGACTGTGTAAATTAAAATACAATCCACATTAAATTAAATTCAGTCTTGGATGTGGGAACATTTGATGGGGCAAAGGTAAAACTGTCACACATATAAGGTAGGCTTGTTTGTCAGGTGTCTTTCTTTAGGGATTTTCAAGAAAGTGAAATTGTATTAAATTTATATTACCTTTGCTATTTGGCTGTGGGAGCCCTAGGAAGCCAGTCACTGTGCATCATCTGACTATTGCATTCATATTGTACTGCCTTTCTAAAAGTGGAAGAGAAAATAAAGGCACAATATTTTTGATGTACACGTAATAAAAAATGTCAAAGAGGAAACTCTTTTTAAGCATTCTTAAGATCCAGCAGTAAATTTAAGTACTGCACATAAAAGATTTAATTATAATTTTAAAATAGGTTTTCTGCTAATACTTCCTATATGCCAATATCATTACAACCATAATAATTCTTATATGTCAAAAACAAAGGAAAATCCCCAAAAAGAATAGTCAGACACACATCATTACTGAGAAAGGACTATTTTGACTGTGGTAAAACTGCCCATGAAAAGACAGACTTTTCATATGCTCTTCAGTAATACATAGTAGCATCGGAAAAATCTTAAGAATAAATCTGAAATTGTGGAATGAATTCTTAATTAAATCATCTTATTGACTGGAATTAAGTAAAAAGAAGAAACAACAAAACCCTAAAATTATTTGGCTCTGTTGGATGGACATAGCTAGCCACAGATTGAGTACTTGGTACTTGATTTACAGTACTAGACATCAAAAGGAATCTATAATTGAAAAAGTACTTTAGTTTTTCATACTCCACCTATTAGGTACATATTTTAGATAATGCGGTGGTGTTACAGCATAGCAGTATCTATCCTGGTAAAGCAGTGTCTGGACCACCTATACACAATCTTCAGGTATCAAAATATATTACCAAAAGTTTTTGTGTACCTTTTCCCATCTCTAAAATCATTCCCTTTCTCATATGAGGTCTTTATGATTCTTTTGCCCTCTGTGGATTGTATTACAATTTATCTTTCACTGTGAAGCAAGGAATATCACTGATGTTCAGAGTGAAAAGGCACATGAATAAAACTCTACAGATGTTGACAGCTTGTTAAAAACTTTAAGAAAGTTCATCAGCTTTTTAATCTGAACAATTTTGAATTATCATTGAAGGTTTGCTCAGACCATGACGACCATATCCAAGTTGATGGTAAACTTATTTTGAAGGAGTGAAAAGAATCTTTATTTTAAAAAATGCCATGAAAACATTTTGTAAACAATCATATTTTTCTTTCTAGTTTTTCAGTGTGGATAACTCAGATGTACTTTTGAAGTTTAAAAGATCCATATTTGGCTTGGCCTTAGATTTCAGTCTCATTTTAAGTGACTCCTCACATATTTGTTTAAATAATGAATAGTCCCAGACTGCCAGTATGCAAAACTATTATGTGTATCTTCTGGTATATCAAGCAGTTCTATCCATATAATCCATATATAAGCAGGATTCAGGTCAGAAAAAAAAAATTTCCTCTTACATTCTGACCCTGTATTTTTCTTTTAGAAGAGCAACAGTTCCAACTTATTTCAATGACTGTTAAGAAGAATGTGTTTGTAGGTGAATATTTTACTTTTCAAGGGAGTATATGTTAGTCATGCAATCTTTCATTCTTAAATGAGCAAAGGTTCAAAAAGGTCATGAAATGCCTGTTGTGATGGTTACTATCACACCACAAAACCTGGCATTATGAGTACTCAATTACATTAGTGCTATGAACAGTTGAAAGCTCTATAGATAGAGTGCTATTAATCACTCCCAGCTGTGTTCCCAGCAACTTCTTATTGACTGGGATATTAGGAGAAATAAGTTTGTGTCACCATAGGATATTATTTCAAATGTCTTATTGTTGAAGTCAGCAACACATGAATAGAGCTGAAGAGGATGAAAGACTTCTAAAAAAACTAATGCAAATAATTGTGCAAAATGAAAGGAATTTTTTTTAATTACGGAAATAAGTGCTAATTCTTGGAAAGCTTGGTGGCCCATATGCATTTTTTTTTTTTTTTTTACAGTTGTGTTAGCACTGCAATAGTGTAAACATGTGAAAATGACAATATGAATTTTCTGGGTTTATTGGTATTGCCTAAATGTGTGCCACTTTCTCAGTCCCCTCCTCCTGAGACCTCAGTTATATTAGATGGTAAATGCCACAAGTAATTCAGATGTTCTTATCTACCTTCAAAAAAGCCTTCCTCTCTTTTTCATTTTTACCCTGTTGATACACTGTAGTTATTTTTTTTATTGACTGAAACTGAATCACTCTTTTGTCCATGTAGGAAGCATTTTCTCGTGCCTCTGGTATTAAAACTGTTGCCTTCATCTTGGAGGTAAAACATCTTCAAAGGATAGACCTTTTGCGTTAAGATCACTGTATGTTTGAACTTGTTGGTTCTTTATCCCTGGATATATGATGGAAATACTTCTGAATCTAGGCTATGAAGATGATTACAAGAATCAAGCTTCTGAATGTATTTGATGATTCATATGTCACTTTTATTATTGTAGAGCAAACCACAAGAAACCTGAGGTTATGAAATTGACTCTAAGAAGAGTAGTAACATATCCGTCCTCCCAGCCTCCCACACCTTTGCACTCCAAGATTTAAGAGGCCCTATATTCACAAAAAAAGCAAAATTAATGTACTTCAAGAATTCTTATTAGTAGTATTGTTATCCTCCTATTATTACTATTATTATCCTCCTATTGTTACTGTTATCCTCCTAGTTGTATTACTAAACGACATTGGTAATGTCAGCTTCAGTGATTATGTATATACAGTTATTATCTTGAGGAAAAACATAAAACAAAAATGTTTGTCTGGTTTCCCTTTTGAGCCCTTTTTCTTAAATACCCCCTGTTAAAGTATAGATTATATTTCTAGTCTTTTGCTACATCCCTGAAAATTCTCGCTCCTTCATAAAATGGTTGAGTAGACATTCATTAAATTAAGTGAATGAAAAATTCTGTCCTTTCAGATGATTACTGATTTTACCACACCACCAGGAGACATGGATCTCACCATGTGCAGTACTTTAAAGTACAGACAATTAAACAAAAGTAGACCATTTTCTTGGGTTCGTTGTTGTCCTTGGCCCTATTAATTGCTCCTGTATTTGTTTTGTTTTCTGCTGAATTCTTAATTCCTGAGTTCTCTGCAACACACTGGCAGTCTGTGACAGACTCTGCTCTCACACATAATACAAAAGATAAAACAGTAAAAGGGAAAATTGGATAGAGTCATTCTTCTATGCTTGGATTCTGCAGGATTTACTGGTTGAACTGTTTTCTCAGCTCTGCCACAGTCAGTAGGGTATATTGCATCTACACTTGCTTCAGCAGCTGCTCTTTAATGTGTCACTGGCGTGCCATTCATAAACAAAAAATTTCATGAACCTCATAGTGCAAAATCTGGCTGCAATTGAGAGGAAAGAAAACATGCCTTTCCAACTAACTCCAGGAATGCACAAACATTTAAGTCCCCAGTGCAAATAAGAAACAAGTTCAAGTTCTATGTCAGTGAAAATGGGAATAAAAAGATGCAATTCTTGCAGGTGGTCAGAGTTAAATATATTAATTTGAAATTATAAATCTCTCCCATATTTTTTCTTAAGTGTTTCACTGAACCTCTCATTTTAAGTATTATATATTTTGATAGAAAAAAGGTCTTCATAAATCTTAGATTTTAAAATTAGATATGGCTATTTAAATCACCAGGACTGTTAACAAAAATCCTATTTTTTTTTCTCATTAGTTATGTCCCTCCTAAAAGCTGAATTTTCCATAAAGCAATTTTTGTAACTACATTTTTAAAGTCATAAATGCCAAATACCATTGAATCAATAACTATCTTTAGGTTGTTCACTCCATTTTTATTCTCAGGCAATGAAGAAGCTTTTTTAATAGCTGTATTTCCGATATTATTTAGGAGTCAGTCAAGAATGGAAGAGTTTTTCCAATATATTTGTGCATATTCTTTCAGAGGATGTTGCACCAAGCTATGTGAAAATAACCATATTTCCAGGGCCAGCAGAACTACCTACTTAGGACCTGATCCAAGATTCATAGAAGACAATGTGATTTTTCTACCAGTCTCTGTGGGCTTGTGATACCATAAAAAATAAAAATTTTGTACCCTGCATTAAAAGTGGGGGCCAGTAACTGAGACATTTTCCATTGTTTTCTTAAACACAGGTACTCCTTAAGAAACTAGGCAATAAAGTGTAGTCTAGCAGGTTCAGACATAGGGTCTTGAGCATTGTTTTCACATTTTGTTCCTGTGAAATTTCACAGGGAAGGCTAGTTATTACCACTTGGTAACTCCAACATGATATATTCTCTGTGAGACCCTGCAACAATACACTTTACAAAATGCTTCTCACACAAATGACTGTAATGTTACCTGCTTCACTGGAATATATAGATTATTTCCCATTATCCCAAATGTATTATGCCTTATCTACAACTGTAAAAAAAAAGTGATCACATTTTTGCCAAAGAGTATGCAATATCATAATTACATGATTGTTATATGGATCAAAACTGCATTAATTAGTTTAATTTTGACTACATACATCAACTGAGCAATTGCAGAAAATACAGTGTATAGCCTGATAAATAACTCTCGCTTGGAAGGGTAGAGGTTCAACTCTTCCCCACACACAAAATGTTGGCATCAAGAAATCTGGACATAAAATAATAATAATTATTATGTTTATTCATAATAATAATAATAATAATACCTCAATTTCCTCAAAACCTATTTCAAGTAAAACAGAGCAAACCTGCAGTGTGACCAGAAATTTCCATTTGCCAGCACCTGAGCTGAGAATACACTGTATAACATATTAATCTTCTTCCCCAAGACAGGGCTTCTCTTGCTGTCAAGCACATTTCTAAAGCTACAAAACTCAACCACTGTTTCTTAATATTCAGCTGTGTGGTGGCTGGGGTCAGATGAAGCACACAACAAATGAGGAACAAATGCCATTCTTCCCCAATGCTGTAAACACATTCAGGATATACACAAACTGAATTTATTACAAATCTGTTTGGCATGAGGGTATGAAAGGTATTCAAAACCTGAAGATTGAAGTGGTAGTAATGGTTACTCAATCTGATGAGAGATTTTGAAAACATATATATATATTTGGATAAAGTTTAAACCAAATTGGGAAAAAAATTCGTCAGAGGTAAAATATGAGAACTTTGCTGATACTCCTTTGAATACTGCAGTGTCTATCAGTGGATTAAAATTCATCAGATCTGCTTGATTGAAAATGGCACTATTCAAATAAAATACTTGTTTAAGAAACATTTTTTTTTGCTAAAACAAAAGTCAAATATTTATTGAAAACCAACTTGAGATGAAGTGCATTTGGAGTCAGAGATTAAAATCATTAACAAAATGAAGGGGAAGGGTACTATTATTTTTGGAAGAGAGAGAGAAATTGTGTAATTATGAATTGTGGAAAGACTTAAAATGAATGGAATATTTATTAAATTTTGGAAAGCAAAGTATTTGTGGGGAATTTAGATTACCCTGATACTTAAGTTATTTTTACAAAAAAAATGCAATCATTTTACCATATTTATCATGAAGTATTCAACAAAACAGCAACCGAGGACAACATCAGAAACAAAGATGTTATTATGTAAAAGTTTATTATTGAAATGTGTTTTTTTAACCCACATTTTCCCAGAAATTATTTTTGTAAGCCTGTGAGAAAAAGTTCAATCTCCTAGAAATGGGCATAGCTTCATTGAAAGTAGAATATGTTAATTTACCTCAGCTGAGGTTCCCTAGGTCAGTAGAATAAAACCATTATAAAACCATTATTTCCTCTTTTACTGTGCCATGATAATGTTACAGGTTTGAGGGTTTGTGTTTGTTTTTGGTTGATTTCCTGGGGTTTTTTTGTTTTTTATTTTTTGGTTTTTTTTTTTTGTAACTCCTCTAGCTATTCTTTTCCTTCTCATTTCTTAGCATGTGCCCTCAAGGTATTTTTTTGCAGTTGTGTTCAAAATTCTTCACCTGCTTACAATTCATTTGAAGGTGTTATTAATAAATAATTGCTTCAATTTTTTCAGAGATTCATTTACCACATACATTTACATCTACTCCACATTTAAATACTTTTTATTCCTCATAAATATGTGAATTACACCTATATATCAATTCCAAACTAAAATCTCTGGTTTAAAGCCATAATACAAGAGTATTGCCTACATGATGCAGACCGGCACTGTTTACTCTTCAGTGTTTATACTAAAATAGAGACATTTAGTTCTCTGCTTTTCTTAAAATCAAATAGGTAAAACATTGTTTTGTTATTTTTTTACAAGAAAATAAAATTACATGGTGATTAAAAGCTACTTCCCTTACTCAATTACATAGCAGCCAATTAATATTTTAACACTTGTTAGACAAAGGTTTGTTTGCTTCAAAACTTCTATTAGGGTTTCCCCCTGAAGGGGATGTGATTCAGAACCACCTTTGCTCATCAGGTTCAGTTTCTGTAGCATGGAGTGACTATTTTATTCTGACCTCACCCAGAATATTTCTTTCCTCTCTATCTTGGAAGCAAGGATGTAGAGCAAAGATGCTGTCTCTGCAGCCCATCACTGTAGTCTGTGATTAAAGAGTAACATCTTCCTTTCACTACATCTCTACCCTTACACATTTATAGATGATTCTTCGAGAAGTTTTGCTTCCAAAGGAATTTTTTTTAAATTTTCTGGATTTAGTTGAACTGAAAAGACTTCATTTGGAATAGAATGTTGTGTCTTTCCCAGGAAAGAACTAGTCTATATTCATTTTTTAAGAAAGAACTAGACTGTATTCATCTGCAAGCATTCCTATTGCAATTTCACTACAAGAGGCATTGACCTGTCACAAAACTCCATGTTTTACCTAAGTCAGTATTTTAGTGTTTTCCTCTGGTAAGACTTTCCTTCTTTCTTAACAATTTCCCTAGTACTGAAGAAACAACAATTTCTCCTGTCATCTGAAATAGTTCTGCATCTACCTCTGTTCCTGGGGGTACCAAAGATGAAAGAAAATGGAAACAGAGAGAACTTTAGGTAAATACTGAAATGAAAAAGCAGGGAGAGGAGCTGCCCTATTACTAGGTAATATGTCACCTCTATATTTTTATGAAACACACTGCTTGACACATGACTTTTAAAAAAAGCTTGGGGAGATTTAAGAACAAACAGACCAAACATATCAAAAATTCTTCAAATATATCAAACAAATCCCATAAGCCAGACTCTGAATCTTTTAGACCACCAGAGCACAATCAAAGAGGATCAAAAGTCTACTGGAAAAGTAAATGATTTATTGGCACAGGTCTGTACCAAAGAAAACATTACTATCCTCAGATTAGTCCTTAGAGGTAATGAGAGTAAAACCACTACAGAGATAAAGGGATCAAAAAGAGTTGATGGAACAACTTCAGAAACACAACTGAAATCAATCAAAAGGACCAGATTGTGTTCTTCTAAGAGTTCAGTGAAAACCAGAGGATGAAGTAGCCAACCTAGTAATATACACATGGCTTAAACTCCTCCAGAGAAAGAACTAAAATGAAAACCAGCTTAATACTCTGAGTTTGGTCAAGAAAGACTCTCAGGAGGAATCTAGGAATTCCAGAAAAAAGTCACATTGGAGATTGCTAAGTTTTACGAATTACCAATAGAACTGAAAGAAAAGTTAAAGACAATGTTTCTCTTACATTAAAGTAAATTAAGTTTTAATTCTTTCTTGTCTGTTTCTTTCAATCAAGAAAATATGAAAGAAAGATGTAACATAATGAAAAATATATTGTACCACAATTATTCTGGAATGGTTTAACAATATAAATTCACAGGAAGGCTATATTTTATGTAGAACAAAACCAAACCTAATTATAGAAGTATATCATACCTAAACATTGTTATGAAAAATTAGGGGCTGTTGTCTAAAAGGGACTAACACAAAGCCTTAGTATTAAAGACCTTTTGAGAAATAATGTGGAAGCTTTTCCCCAGCAAAATTTTCTTGAGGTGATAATAGAAACTTCACAGAACATCTAAATGACTAAGTGTGAAAAAACCAGCAAGCCAAGCTTCTGGTAGCCTGTTATATTGAGATGCAAGAAAAATATATACTAAGGAACTATGACAGTTAGAAAGATAAGTAATTAAATGTTTTAAAGTTTGTGGTTTTGTTTGGGTTTTTTTTTAAATTATTTATGCAACTGCTTCCAAGATTTATCTGTCTAGATGTTCTGTTGTTCACACTTGTAAAACTCAAATTGACAACGCCACTTTGTCACATGATTACTGTAGATATTTCCTTGTATATATATATCTTTCCTAAGGAGATAAAATGAAAACTATTTTATTTTTTTAATATTTTACAATATTACATATATATGCATGCTAAAAATTACCTTGCATGTTGAAATTTTCTGAGAACAACCTAAAAAACTGATTAATCTCAGACATAAAAATATGTAATAGAAGGGACACAAAAATATTGACATGTAGTCTGGTTAATTCTACTGATATACTGGAATATTATAATATACTGGTATATCTGCAAGTTTTTTGTCTTTCAAAGCAAATATTGCAGTCAGCTACAGAGGAAACCAGTAGGACATCTTAGAAAGTTTTGTGCATGGACATGGTCATTAAATGTTCTTTATTCATTGAAGATTCATTTATGCACACCACTAACTGCAAGGTGGATTTTTCTTTCTTCTGGTCCGACAACATTATTTCAGTGATAGAATTTGGATTTCCATTAATTATAGCAAGGTCTGTCAGCTGACATTTTCACTCTGGGTGATACAGTGTTCTGTGAAACCTAAATAGAGCTCAGATTATTCCGAGAAGCTGAGCAGATAGCCTGGCAGCCGGCCATGCGGAGCTCCATGCTGTGGCAGCTGCCCTGTTAGCAGCACCAGCTGATTAGGGACATCTACCTGAGCTGTTGTCAAACCTTTGGCTGTCATCTAAACACCCTCTAAGAGCATGCCTCAGAGAAAATGGGGAGTTGAAATTCCACCAAATTGTGGGAGACAACTCACACAAGTTCCAACAGCCCTTCATTGCATGGCTGAAAAAAAGGGCACTAAGAAAGAGGGATTTTTGGGGAGGCACAGCTCTGGTTTCTCCTCAAATTTGATTGTAGGAGGGTAACAATGTAAATTTAATGCAAACATTTTAGGCATAAAAAAGAAAAAAAAAATCATGTCTTTATAAGTCAGCAATAGAAAAACCTGAATGTAAGCCATTTATTGTCATTTTCAAAAGTGGCTTGATAAATACTGTGTAAGCAGTAAAGTAAAAATATGATTTCCAAATTGATACTGGATTCCCAAACACTGATATCTAATATGTTAAAGAAAAAAACATAGAAAATTAACTCCATCATGAAATATATGTACTGGCATAAAAAAGTACTCCCTTCAATGCAAAACAGAAATACAAACCCATTCAAAATCCCCTAGTAAACCTAATAATTCTGTTTGGAGTTGGGGAAAGAAAAAAGAAATTTGACAGAACAATTTCTGAAATTGAGACCCTGAGGACAGTAATTAAGCACAGGTGTCTCTGACATTGTACTCCCTACCACTGCTAATGATTACATGAGAAATATTAAGTATGAAATCAGATATTAAAAAAACCAGGATGATGGCTCTTCGTGTATTCTGGAATGAGGAGTTAAGAAGAAAAGATATGTGAGAAAATTTTAGGGACTGTAAAAAAAAACCAAAACCCTAAGGTAAGATTCACTTATGTGTTATTTTACCCTGAATAAACAGTTGAATAAGGAAAGATTTTAGGAGTTGTCACATATGCAAAAATATAGGCCACATCAAGAAAAATCTCCTGCTGATATCACAGTAAAAAGCACTACTTGAAAGTGTAGTTTAGTTTATACCATTTTTTGTCAAAGTTGCACCCTGTTCCAGCCCTTTTGTCTCACTTTCTACTTTCTGCAGACAGTTTTTAAAGGAACAGATAAGAAAATTGATGATGCATATATCCTATTTTTACTAGACATAATAATTTACAGAGTAATATATGACAGTAAGTCATCCTTAAGGGAATGAGCTTAAGTCATTTACAGTTAAGTACAGTTTAGACATAGAGAAGCTAGTTCCCATCATCTCTGTTCAACAGCTTGGGAAGAAATAGTGTAAAAATAGCACTTTCCTGGAAAAAAAAGCTGGACAGACTTTGTCTGATACCCCTCTATAGTTGCTATATACACAAAGAGCATCAGCTGGACATGATTTTGTACCTGCAAGTATTTCATTGAATGAAAAAATGGAAAAAGTGATTCTGGCAATATAAGATGCTGATGTCAGAATCACTTGATCTTCCTCATGTATTGGGTTGTAGATTAGATAAGCAAAGCCATAATTTTTTGGGAGCTGCCACAACTATAACAAATAGCGTTCAAGTTATTACATAAAAATGGTGTCCATAAACAGCAATCATGTTGCAAGTTCTTATATTAATTTGTCACCTGATAGACATCACAGAGAAATGAGTGAGAATGATGATCCAGTTTAACAAGGTCGAAACATTGAGACACAGAAGCTCAGAGACAGGGGCAAACAGAGCAAATGCACTTAGGGATATTATGGTGATAGTGCCAGCACATCAGGAGACCCCTGGGGGTCTGAGGAAAAATCTTCCAAGAGCTAACTGACCACCAGCTGAGCTGATGGACTGCTTACAAACACAATACATTGTGTGGCGTTTCAATGTTGGCTTAAGTATTATATCATGTATTGGCAGGGAAAACGTGTCATTAAAGAGCATGGCATTGAGCTGACTTCCTCTGACACATTAGATCAGTTCCCCGAACCTCACATTTAGTCTGGTGTCACTTAGGACACCCTGATTTGCTGTGTGTGTGTGACTGACGTGAGACTCATGTCAGCATGGAAGGACAGCTGGAGCCCACATTTAATGCTCTTGGATGTCCTTACATAGACAACCTAACGAGGAGCAAGTTCTTAAAGAGGAACTTCTCTTTCAAGGATGTTTACAAGCACCCAAAATGTTTACTGAACATAAAATTGATGGTGTCCTCAGCCACATGCAGTACCTTTCCTAAGAGAAACTGAAAAGCTGGTAAGCTGATATAGGATATTGTTGCATGAGGCTCATGACCACCTGTGTATTTTATCAAAGACAGATTCATCAGTGTTCAGAATGAAATAATTTTCTGCTACCTACTCAAGAAAAACCACCCAGAATTATGATTATTAATCAACTATATGTGTAAAGTTACACAGTCACACTTATTTTCTGAAAGGAAAACAATTTCCACTACAGGTCTCTGGACAAAAAAAGACAGAGATTTAATAGGCTTAATATAATAGCCAGAATGTTTAACCTTCTGATTAAATTAAGTTACAACACTTAAATGCTAGGTCTACTTACTTGCAGTGCTGTATAAGACCCAACATGCAGGTTTAACCAACAGTGTACAGTATTTACAACATGTTAAAAAGTGATGCTCTGTTTGTGACCTGCTCTAAAATGAAGAACAAATTGCTTTCAAAAAAAAACAAACAAAAAAATAAACCAAACAAACAAAAAGAAAACCCAAAAAAACACAAGAACCCCAAACAAACAAACAAGAAAAAAAAAACCACAACAAAACATTTTTTTCAATGCAAGAATTGCAGACCAATTGTTATATTAAGTGGAAAATTTGCATAAATATTTTATCTATTTCACCACTGAAATAGCTTTTTTCTCCCCAGTAAGCCTCTTTATAACTGACCCAAAATGTTCAGTGGTTAAATTGTCCCTGGGACCTGATTATTTTGGAATCATCTCTGCAGGTACAAAAAGAGGTAGCTGTAAATACAGTAATTTGCTCCCTATACAATTGTCTCCTTTTCCAGTCTTATCCATTGTCTAATGAAGGTCTCACAGCTCAAATATTGGCTATTTTCTTTTATCTACAGCAGTATGTATTTTATTAGTTTCATTTTTTGGATATCAGATTTATATCTTAAATATAAGTCCAGGTAGGTTCCCATAGAGTAAAAGTGACTAGCCCTATGCTTCCCTTCAGCTAGAGCAATGGCTGCAATTGTTAGGAGAGCTGTCAATCTCTTCCTAATACATTCAAGTCCTTTGGAGGAAAGCACAGGCCAAAGGGGAAAACCCAGAAAGGAATACTTCTGAAGCTGATTATAAAGGAGGCTGAGTGCTAGTCAAAGGTACAGTTCCAACAGAGTCTGATTAACATTCTCCCATAAAATAAGGACCAGAGAGTAAGCCATTAATTTTATGGCTATTTTTCCCCACTGCTTGGTTCTTCATAAGTTGGACTTCCTTCCAGGCTAATTAACCACTAAACATTTTACAAGCAATCCAAGTGCGGAAGCAGTAAAAGATGAATTGCACTTATGAAGTAATTGACAAAGGGTATATTGGGCCTTTTAAGCAATGATATTGTGCATCTTAATACAGGAAGAAAGGATCCCTGGTACTGCAGTTTGATAGGTCATTAGTTAATTCTCAGAACTCTGCACAAGATAATAATGGCTCAAGGCTAGAATGAACCTGTCTGGATTAGGGTGGGGAACCCTACCTCAAAACACTGCCAGAGAAAACTCTTAGTGTTTGTGTCTTGGTATTATCAAAATACCCCCTATGTTATCTTAGATTAATTCCCTGGCTATTTTCTTTTCTTTTGACAGCAAAGTCAGAGCTGACAAACCAAGGCAGTTCTCAAGGAAATTCAATTACTGAAATGTCTGACAGCTTGCTTTGCTGCTTCTAACTAAAGTTTTGAAAGTTACATGCTGCATGTATAATACGGTTTTCACTACAAAGGAATAGATTTGCATTTTCTAGGGGGAAAATCATTTTCAAGCTGTAGGAGTTTAATGATAAAAGATAAAAACTGAAATGCTGAAGTTTGTATTTTGCAAAGAAATGAAGTGAGTTGAGTGGCTGCCACATGAAACTAGGAAAATACTGTGTTTTCTTAAAAGCAGAATTCACTTGCTTTTCTGTAAATGAGGGAATGCCAGTCTATCTGAATAGTACCTGCATATATAATTTTCTAATTATTCCCTGTGATGCAAGGTGAAAATGTTTATAAACTTTTCAAAAAATAGGATTTTTTTTCCTATCTCATCATCAATAGCCTGAGCTCTAGGTCCTATGAAGTGGTATCTCTGTTTGTTCACTTAATTATTTTTGAGAGATAGGAAAATGAAAAATGCCTTGGTCACTGCACTTGCTAAAAGCAGATCAGACCACATTTCTTCTCTGTTAAACTCATAATTTTCCTTTTTCTCCAGAAATCTGCCAACAGACAAAAGACACATCTATAAGCAAAGAATACTTTCTCACAGAGTTAAGTGTTTAGCCAACTCCAGCTATTTATACAGAAGGGGTAAAGGTAAAAACAGATTCTGAAATAGGAGCTTTGGGCTGTCTTGAAGATGTCCAATCAAAAGTTGTGATCCAACAACTTCAGTAGCAACTTATATTCATGGGGGGTGTTCCTAGTTCTTATGAGAGACTTCTTAGAGTTTACATTTTCAAATGATTAGTGCCTTGATTTGGCACAAATCTCTTGCAAATCATAGGCAGGCACCCAGTAACTGCTAACCTGCTGGTTGCAATATGCTCCTGGGAAGCAGTAATTTCAATCTCTTCACTGTCCAAGCTGTAGATTAAATTACTCTTGAAAGAGAAGATTGGTGCAGTGGGAGGTGGAACAATCCATTGTGCCAAAAGGAAATATATCTTAAGAAAGGAAAGAGAACTTATGAGGTACCAGCTTTTTCCCCAAGGCTCTTTATTCAATTCACATGCAACTGTCATTTGATTGAAAACAAAAGGAGTTCCTTCTCACACAAGGCAGACTCACAAGGAGTAGCTGTAGCCACAGAGGCAGGAGCTATTAGCCATTCTGCTGCACTGAATCTTGCATTACTGTCACATAATGGCTCAGATTCAACCAGGGGAGAAAAATATCTTTCCCTAATAGTATGGCCAACATAATGCTCAGTGCACCAGCACATACCTCCCTTTGACTGGAATTAGTAGCTACAATTTATCACTGAAAAAATATATCAGGCTTGGTGGGTTTTTTTTGATTCCAGTTTAAAAATGTAGCCTTTGCTTCACTACTGTATCACTCCTGCTTTATATCAGAGAAATGCTATTACATAAAATGAGCTTATGCCAGCATAAAATTATAATAACACAATGATGAAACAGCCTCAACTTTCAGAAAAAAATAGGTAAACGCAACAAGGAAGTAATAGGTAAAGGAACAAGCTGTAAACCTTTCCAGCACACAAAATTCCTCTGAAAATTTCTTTAGATTTCCTGGATCACCAATTCAGTTTAAATGCATATTCATTGTTACTGAAGCATTATGGAGTGTAGATATTTTCTACATGGTACCCTTTTCACTGAGGCTGAATTACAGTAAATACTATAATAAACCACTCTCAGATCCTTATTTTGGCTAAAATGTTAAATTCAGAGGTAACTTTAAAAACTCATTATTCCAAGTGAACAAACCAGATAGGGATAAGGAGAAACATTTACCAAAGAATCTCAGTAAAAACTAGACTTCCAAATTCTTTTTCAAAGATGACAAAAAAAAAAAAAAAAAAAAAAATTAAGTATCTTAAAGCTTC
>WEIU01007625.1:26253-43983 GCA_013389925.1 Aegithalos caudatus
AAAAAAAAAAATTACTGTCCTAGAGACAGAAATTTAAGAGCATAGGCCCAGTAGGAGAGCAGGAGCCTCTGTGGCAGTGCATCTTTTAGTTCATCAGTTTGATGTTTGAATTTTAGATTTATCCTTATATTGTTATGTGTTTAATGGTTTGTTCTATGTACTCCCCTGTGCTTCTTCCCTAGTTGGTTTGTCCTGGTTACAGTTATTTGTCAATGTTGAGTTATATAACCCCCAGACTCTGTCTGTATCTCTGAGGCCTTGCCCTGAGTCCAGAAGGTTCTAGCAGGGCCATCAAGTGATTGGGCAGGATCCCTGTTCTCCCCTCCTGTTGTATCCCAGTTGGTTTCCCTTTATGTCACAAATTTCAAGAGCCATCCCCCAGCTATCCCTGATTGGCCCCAGGTTAAACCCTTCCCCTGGCTCGTCTCCCCGGTAAAAGTTACTGCATTCAGTGCTCTGGGGCTCTGCCTGAGCAGACACCATTGACTGAGGTTGTTCCCACTGAGGGACAAATAAAGTTGGTGGTTGAACCTCACGCAGAGTCTCCCTCCTTCTGTTCCTGCCTTCATCGCTGTGCTCCAGTAGGCAAGCCAAGTCCCACGGGATCGGCAAGGTTTGTTCTGCTACCGAGCCGTACCCTCACTGCCATGGTGCCAGGGCTGGCCGAGGCAGGGATTGCAAAGACACCGTGACAAGCCTCCAATTTGTAACATGAATAATTTAGCTTCAGGGATTCGTACAAGGCATGTTTTATTATCCCACTCTACAACCAAGTGATTTGTGTGAAAATGGGGCTGTAGATGGACAATCTTCCTCAAGATTTGGTCTTGAAGAATTCAATTCCATTTCATCTCACTCCTTTCATTCCAGCAATTGAACCATCAGCAGACTTTTCAACTAAGTTTAATCTAACAACCTTTGCTATTTTTACATTGCAGATTAAGCATTCATACACAAGCTATCACCAATTAAAAGCCGAAGTGAGCCTATTGTCCCATAAAGATTAAACCAGCATTTTAATAGGTCTGGAGAGGTGCAGTAAACCACCTCAGGCCCTGTGCAGAGCTACAGCTACAATGTAACCTGCAATTGGGATAGTTTGAATATATTATGTAGTATTCATTACCTTGAATATAGAAGTGTAACTCACATCTACAACTGGCCAGCATCTTAGACATGAAAAGCAATATTCTCCAGTATCACCTCTGCAAGTTTTCCAGTGTCCCCTTCTTATTATTAAAAAATTATTACTAAAAACTCATTTTTGTAGTGCTTGGACAACAGAACCAGGAATACCATTTTGGTACCTACTTTAAAACAGTGTTTCCTTAGAAATCTAGATGTGACACCTAAGTTCTCAAAGGATTTGTCTGTTTTATACAAATTCAATACACTATTTTAAGGTTTTGTGCTAATGATTTGGATGTATTGTTACACACGCTCAGCATGTTTGACTACAGCAGGGATTAAATAAATTGTGTTTTAAGGATTTAAGGTTGAGAGGAAAGGATTTGGCTATGTAAATTGAGGTCTAGAAGGTCCTTGGTTCATTACACGTTTCTTTGGGGTTTTGTATCACCTTCAACTCTTTGAGAAGACTGCTATGTATATTTTCAGATACATAGGATTAGATAAAAGATAACTAGAGTTATTAAGCAGTTTTTAAATTAGCTTTGAAATGAAATCTAAAAAAATAAACTTGCCTGTGTTTTAGAGGCTAGAGCAACAGTTTGCGTAAACAGAAAAAGAAAGGAAAGGAATTACTATCGACTCAATTAACTTGGCAAAAATAATTGAATTATCACAATCTTTTGTGGTAACAGATGTACTCAGAAGCCCCAGAGCAAAAGTATTAAGAATTAGATTAACATACAAAAGAACATATATAAATATAAAACATAATTGGTCATAAATACACTTGGCTGAAAAAGATGCCAAGTGGCCTTCTAATAGGGCCCTTCTCAAGTCATACTTTCATTTATTTTAGTGGGAAGTGGGAATTGGTTGCAACTTTTTTACAAGATTGAATTCCAAAGGCGTAAAGTGCATTAAATATTTCAATTTTGCTTTTCCAGAAAAAAATACTTACAAATTACTGTTGTTGCTGGACATGAAAATGAAGAGCTTGACTCCAGTTAGATGAAACATCAGAAGGCTTTATTTACAGTTTTGCATAGCCCTTTTATAACATACTGTGCTAAGGAACCATATAATAGTCAGAAAAGACAACACTTCTCTTCATTGGTTAGATAATAGAAACAACACCTGTGAGAGGGTTGTGTGAGAAATCTAGTGTGTTATGAAGGATAAAAACTATTTACATTCACTGTCCTTGAGAGGGATGGATTCTCTCAAGAGAGAAGAAGTCAGCTACTATAGGCTAAAAAACTCCACACACTCAGAAAATCAGACCTGCAAATTACCTTTATTGGTAATATGAAAAACCTAACAGTCAAAAATTAATGTATTATCTCCTTTGAGTATCAACCAATTATACTGCAGTAACCGTCTTGTAGGAAAATCTCCATTTTAAAGAACTGAAACTTGATTGTGTGAAATCTGACTGAACAAGAGAAAGAACAAAAAAATAAAATTAAAAAAAATCTGATGCCTAATTGGTAACAAACAACATGTTACCTTTCTACATCACAATCTTCAGATTCCTTAAAAAGTTTTATTTCCTCTCCTCAAAATTTAAGTCTTACATTAATCAAGCAATGAAAAAAGAAAGAAATACTTTACACATAGTCACAGCAACCAAAAATAATTTTTGTGTTATTTAATTCCACATTAAGAGTTTAGACAGAAGACAGTGTTAGATTGTCATGGTACTTAGAACAACTGTGCTGACACCTTCTTCTGTCCTCACACATATGGAAAATATATGATTAACCAGAGACTAATAGTAAAGAATTACCCAGAGGAACTACTTAATTTCTGAATTTATGTTTTGGCGGATGTACTTGGCTAAACACAAATGATAGATAACAGTTTGTTTGGGTGTCTCTTCATTAATATTTTAATAATATCAATATATCCAATATGCAAATGTTAATTATATCATGGTTATCAGTATCTGAAGATTTTTATGATATGAGTACATTAGCATGATACTTGACTGAAATTTTCAAGAGACACAACACACTATGAAGTGAGTTAAAGAAAGAAAAAGTAAGTTAAGAAGTATGATTGATACAACATATAAAATAGCTGAAATAATATACAGTAGGATGAGATATTATGCAAGTACTGATGTTAAGGAGCTAACTAGAGCCTATACTTTGGTTTGCTTGTTCCACAGTCATGTCCATAAAGACAAAGTTACGTAGCTAAGAACTACATTGGACAAAGACTTAAATTGTTTCACTAGACTTTTAGGTAATTCCCAGGCTGGAGGCAGATGAATTTTGTGGCATAAAACCATAACTACTGGACTATGAACAGTGCACTAAAAAATCCAAAGAATAGAAAGATACTGTAACAGACTGAATACCATAGAGCAAATTACCGTACACCCAAAGAAATAGTGAAAAAAAAAAAAAATTTGAAGAAGGAAGTAAACCCAACAATTTTCAGGTCTTAAATGTGCATAAAATTACCAGCTGCTTGACTGTAGCTTTGCCATGCAGTTGTTATATGAAAAGCATTGGAATTTTGGCTTCTTTCAAATGTACAAATATATATCCTGAAGAAAATCATCTTCTGACCTGTGATCTTAGAAGAATAAAACACTTGTTTGCTTTTTTCAATAGATAAGATGCAGCAAAAACCACCGAGCTGACACACACTCAAGTCCACATAATAGCAATCTGGCACCTCTCTTATTCTTCATCCTGATCAGCATGGAAGTAGAGTGCAGTAAGGTTCCATGTGTCCCCAAATACAACCATACTGATGTTTTCTATATAAAAGAAAGTAAAGGAGATACTGGGTGTAGGCAATGTATCCTTATTTGGTATTTCTCATTGGGTGAATGTCACTATTCATAATGAATTCAGACTGGAATTTCATTAGCAAGCAAAAGTGTATAGGAAATGTATGTTAATCTTTTCTCTCAGTAGAATGTGAAATATGAAGTCATAAATGATCCTCATGCATTATAAATAGTTATTACACATGATAGGAGTCCAGATTGCACCATTCTTCCTCATAATGCATGGTATCTTCATTTTCAAGTGGCTTTACTGAAATTATTATTGCTATATGGAGAAAAAGTTATGGCTCAAAATGAAGAAGAATAAAAAATATTTAATTTGGGTTTTAGACAATAATCGTAATATCTCCTATTATTATCAAGTAATACTCTATCCACTCCATCAACGACCTGGATGCACAAATCAAAAAATGGAAATGCAAGGTTATACAAGGTCTGGATTACATTCAGAGTATTTGCACGTTCCTCCATAGATGACTGTAAAAGATCACCCAGGTATGTAATTCTCAAGTATTGGAAGCTGTTGGTAAGTGTTAGGCTTAATGGCAGCGATGAGCTATTTCTTTTGCCTCTTTTAGTATATAAAACTTAAGCCTTTAAATTCTTGTGCTATTAGACAATTTAACCTTTTAAAAGTTTTCCCTCCATTTTTCTCTTTGCCACTTTATATGCCCTCTTCTTCATGCCTTATTGTGTTTAACATTATTTCAAACATAGTTTTTCATCCCCAGAATAAGTTGAGTCTGAAAGGACTTTTGCTGTCATCTAATCCTGTGTCATGTTACTTCTTTTAATTTGCTTGGTCCAAAATCATCTCCAATAGATGAGTAGCTATTTCACCTTGAATACCTCTGGAGGCAGTGACTCACTAAAATCCTTTGGCAGTTTGTTTCATTGTCTATCTGTTTTGATAGTTTCAAAGATATTTATACTATTTAACCTACATTTTCCTTGCAACAGCTCAAATTTATTACTCTGTCTTGGGTGACTAATGAGAATAATTTCCCTTGTCCCTTCACATATCTGTAGAGAACTATCACTTTTCTCAAGTCTTCTTTTCTTTAGACTGAACAACCAACTTATCTTATTAACCTTTTTCCTCCCCTCACGGATCTTTCTTTCCAAACCTTCTATCATTTTCTTGATCTTTCTTTTCTTCATTTTATGTCCCATTGCTCAAATGATAAAAGGAGAAGACAAAAGCCAAGAAAAACTGTAGGCAAGCTTTTGAAAACAAAGCACAAAATAAGAATTTGTTTTAATTCATACTCAAAAAATACAAGTACAAAGAATAAAATATCCAACTGAAAATCACCACTGGGGGGCTGATGTGTGCACACATGCAGGCTGTGTGTGTAATTGTGTGACTGTTCAAACCCTTTGGAAAATAGTGTGGCTGCTTGTCAAGATCTAAAGCAAAAGGACTGAGATTTCAAAACAGAAATACAGACTCAAACAATCCCTTGCCTATTGAAATAATTTGTCCTTGCCTCAGCTGCAGGTCTCGTTTGATTTTTTTTTTTAAGCGATAGTTTGATGCTTTTGCTTCACAGTGCTACAAAACAAAACAAAGGGAACTTTTTAAAAGTAGTAGAGAACTAATTTAGTCATGTCTGACTTAGGATATTAGAACAATGAAGCTCTGCTAGTGGTCAGTCTTTAAAAAGACAAGAGATTCATTAACACTTCAGAACAAAGGACCACGGTGGTGTCCCTGTCACTGGCTAGGAGGAGGTGAATCTATAATGTAAGAAGCAGAATACATTGTGCTGACAGAGTCTGAGCAATAAATATTTTAACTTAGAAGAATTTAGCTTACAATGGATTTGTTGTTCAGTTTGACCTCTCTAGTTGGTTTGTTCCTTGTTTCATTGAGCTCATCCTTCTCACTCCCTTGTGCAAGATTGACTTCCACAGGAACTCTACTGGGATGTTATGAATCAGTTTCAATTAAAAACATTACAACTGATGATGTTCAACTTGCCACGAGAGATGATAAGTACCAATTTGAATTGGCATGTTTCACTTCTGAAACAAAGATGAGTTTTCTGTGACACAAACTGGGAGAGAAAGCAGACACATTGTAGTTCTTATTCAGTTTAGGATTACTTAGGAGGATTCCTTTTCCTCTCCCCCCCTCCTCCTCCAGTCTCCTTCAGTGCCCAGATGAGTCTTGTGTCAAGAAGAAAGTCTCATGAGAGAAGAATCTGAAGTGTTATCACTACAGAGGACTAATACAAAAGTAATTAAACCACTCAACCAGAACTCTTATTACCATTTTCCTTCATAACTTGATCCAGAAAACAAAGAGAGTGAACTCAAAGCTAAAACATCAGAAGTATCTCATAATGTTATGTTACATTCTTGTGTTAGATATTATTCCATTCATATCTAAGGTACGTGTGAGGAATGACTACTATTTGAGGATCAACTCTCTTACTGCAGGAGTCATTAAAAACCATCAGATCATGGTAATAATTTTCTCTTCAAATACAATGTGATGCTGGCACAGTGTTACAGTAGATTCTTCAAGTGCCACCAGTGACAGTGAGACTGTGCTCTGGTGCTTGAGGGCCAGACTGAACTCTGCCTGGTGAAGACAGTGGTTCCATTCACAAATAGCTATGGCTTGCTAGGTTCTCCTTGTGTTTTCCAGGACTGTTAATGGCAGGTACATTATAATAGAAATTTCAAATATCCTTTTTGAAACATAAAGTGTGAACCACACACAAACACACATGCACACACATATACAAATAATCATGTAATAGAATTCATTGATTTAGCATGAGGAGAAAAACCTGATATGGGTTATTAACTGATAGAGTCCACTTTGAAAGGGGAATTCAAACTACAGCTGTAACAGTATTTCATGTGATATATTATCACTTCTTACAATCTCTGAACTAGCTGCTAACATGGTCACTGGGATGGAATATGATGGATGAGATGAAATGCTTTGAATCTTGATAATTCAAACTGTAAACAATTTCAAACTTGTTACTCCATATTAGGGAATATTAGAGCTGTCATTTCTGTTATATTATAGCCCTTTGAAAAGGGAACATCTTTTCTGTCTCCGATTCTAACTCAAGAAATATTTCTCTCACATGCTCTTCATTTCATCCTGAAGGAAACCACAAAGAGATTTCATTTCCCATGGGCATTTTTGCCTGTATCAGTTGGGTACCCAGACAATTGTGCTGTGTGATGAGTCGTGCTGCTCCTGCACTTACCTCCATTCTTCCCTCAGCTTCCCCTTCTGCTGAGCAGAGCTAACAGCTGGGTAGCCCAGTCCTGACAGGACAAACATAGGGTTCTCACTCCTTTTCCTTTGATTTTATTACTGCCTCATGGAAATACACTAAAGTTGACAAATGGTACTTAGTGGCTACTGACTTACTCAAAGAATTAATGAATGAAGGAAATGCACATTTGAACAAGTTGGTGTATAAGTGGCCTTTATCTCAGGAGAACAAGCTCTGGGTTTTCCATCAAACAGGCCAGAATCACAAAGTAGTTGTGAAGGGGAGCAGAGAGAGGGATTGTGGGGTGTTTTACCCAGAGCATATGAAACAACCAAAATATCAGATGTGTTTAAAAAGAAAAATCTATGGAATGAGAGTGATTCAGTTTTAAAGATTGGAAACAGGCTCCTCCACAACTTTAGAAGCAGCAGAGTTGAAGGTGATTTTGCCTTTTCAAATATGGGAGGTGTATGTTGAGAGTACAGTCTGCCCTGCTATGGCAGTCTTTAGCTAAGAGGTAGTTCTTGGGGTTCATTTTCACTGATCCCCCATTAAGGTAATAACAACTCAGTTACTGAACCCTAGGTCTATATAACATTCCCAATAATTTCCTTAAGCCTGCACCTGCACTGTCTCTGACTAAACAGAAACTTGGCATATCACAGACTTTGACCTCAGAACCAGTATAAAAAATGTACAAGATTGTCTCTTTTTCTATGTATACAGTTTCCACCAAACCACTTCACAGATATCAGTGTCTATAATAATTATAAAAGTGTTGTCTCCAAATGATATGCTGCTTATTCACTTCACAATAAGTCTCATCATTTTTACCTTCAAACTGTCATAAATTAGATCATTTTGTATGGGAGAAATTACTAGTGACAAATGTGACATGTAATACAATTGTTTAATCTCTTTTCCAAGAGTGAGCTCAAGTTTCTCAGATATTATTCATACATATTTGTAAATGGACTGAATTATTTTTCTCCTGCAGTTATTTGTTTGTTTACACTTATTTATAATGAATTCCCTTCCACCCATCTTTCACCTGAAAAGAACCTCAAAATAAGTGTTTTCCATGACTTTGAGATGCTTTTGTAATGCCAGAATGGTGAATAGAGGCCTTAGGGTAAATGACAAAAAAGTTCTACCTCTATTTGCCGTTCATCATTCTCTATTTCTGGTTTGTATTGTGTGACTTGTCAAATGCATTGTTTCTTTTCAATGAATGAGGAATTAGAAGGTTTGACGCAGGAGAATAACAAAGGTGTTGAGTAAATAAAGCACTTCTCTTTTGTCACTCACCCTAAACAGGAGGTGGAAACTGACATGTTCAAAGTAAGTGCTAAACCAGAAAGGAGCAGCAGGAAAGCCCATACAACAAAGCAGAAATTGAGACATACTTTACATCAACTCCTGAAAGACAAGTGATGAGGAAAACTGTGCCCAACACTTGGGACAAATGAGAGACAGAACTAAAGTAATCAGAAAAGAATGAGTCTCATAATTACCATGGTTAACAATCCATTCTGTTCTCTTTCTCCCTTGGTCATACATTTTAAGTGAAAAGCTGGAAGTCTGGAACCAGAGGAGACAGAGGTTTACCCTGTACTGGGAAAAAAGAAGATTCATTCTCATTCCTTGCCCCTGTAGGAATGAAAATGGATCCTTAACACTGCACTGATGAAAAGAGTACTGAAGAGGGAAAATTTGAATAGCTCTGCTGCTTTCATTATAGCAAGAATAAGACTTTTTTCTGTTCTGTTGGAAAAAATCTTAAAGTCGAACTCAAAACAAAAAAAACTAAAAGACAAACCTCAAATTGTCTCTTTCTGCTAAAATATCTTACAAGTGTTTGCCAATTTTAAAACAAAAAGACATCAAAAAAGATTTCCAACAAAAATGAATTAACAATGACTTCAGACATTAAAAATTCCTTTCTTTTTTCACTTTTCCAGGAAAGACATTTCAGGTTTAAGTTCTGCCCAAAATGCTTGCAATTTTATCAATAGAAGAGGAAGCTATTCTGAAGAGATAAAATTCTCATCCATTCTGTACTTCTATAGAATAGATTTATTTATAGAAATTTTATGAGATAATAACACAGTCTACTTCACAACAGTTTTCATTTCATAATAGACACTGACATAAGGCCTTCAAAAATCATATTACAACAGAGTTCTTGCTAGACAACAATGACTATCATACTCTTCACTTTAGAGGATTTGTTATTGTTAACTTCTTGTCTCACTCGTTTTTGGCCGTTATCTCAAAGGTGATGAAAATACTGTTGGAACTCAGGATGCATAGCAACATTTCTGATAAACACAGTTTCCTTAAGAACAACCATTCATGGGTTTCAAGTAAAAAATAATAAATTGCCTGCCTCAGTAAAATACCTAATAAAGTGGGTTTTCTTCAGTAGATATAATAGGAAGAAAGTGGAATTATCCAGTTCTAGTCTGAATTAGTTCTGTCAAAGTTATAATAATATCTCCACAGTCATAGAATGGTACTATTCCATTTTGTGCTAAAATCATGGTAAGTTCAACATTCTGTTAGCACAAACATCTACTGATACCTTTTTCAAAATACCTAAGAGGATAGCTTTAACTCTTTGATCTCACATTTGCAGTATGATTTTCACTTAAAATGCTACATCATTAGCTCACTCTCCCCACACCAGTCCTGTAAAAAAAAGAAAAAAATAACAGTTGAAGACACAGAGATAAAGTTGCCACTTCAGATCCTGTTCTACAGAGGTGTCCAAATATTTTTGTAGCAATCAAAGTAAAATTAGGCCTTCTTTTCAGTTAGAGTGTGAGGTTTTGTGTCCTGACTAATGCAATGTTCTCTTTATTTCACATCCTGAGCTCATGACTCACTACCAGTTGGGAGTTGCATTTCTGCAGCTGTGCTTGCATTAGTTTTATCTCCCATGATGAGCTAGCTGAGGTAACAACCCTTTGATTTTGAACCTCCATATTAGAAGAAAGAGCACATTCTTATGGTCTCAAATGTAGTTCTGCATCTCCCCTTCAAAAAGTGTTGTAGAGTCTGCAGAAATTCATCCAAACAGTGCTTTACACTGGTGTTTTAGCATATGAACACTCAGCTACTTTGGCATTTGTAGCTAAGTCTAGGCAGCTTCACAATCACACAGTTCAAAAAGAGTGAGTTGAAGCCTGTGTATCCATTCCCACCAAGTGCCTACCTGCAATAAGAGAGCTTTAGAGCTTGTGTCTGTTACAACACATTTTGGACAAGCCTCTACACAGCTGCTGAATTCAATTTCAGTATACTGGTGCAAATATTAAAGAAATTGGGGATCACAATCACTAATAAAAGTATGCAAAAAAAATGAGAATGATTCATATCAAAAATGCTCACAGGAGACTCTAAGACAACGAATAATGGACAGATTCCTCACCCTGCCACACTTTGTTCCACCAAAAGGAGATGCCTCTTCCTTCCTGGAAGAGAAAGTCCCTTTTCCCCATCCCTGGCAATGATGTAATGTGTATCATAATATCTTGGCCATGACCCTCCCATTGATCTGGGACAGAACCATGACACTCTCCTTCTTTCTTAGCTTTTATTGCTGACCAGATATCATATGGTATGGAATATCCTTTTGGTCAGGTTAGGTCAGCTATCCAGGCTATGTCCCTTCTTGAGATTTTGCCAAGCCTCAGCTGCTGGAGGGGGAGGAGTGTTGGTGAGACAGGGCTGATGCTGTGCCAGCACTGCTCAGCAGTACCCAAAACAGTGGTGTGTTATCAATACTTTCCTAGCAAAGCATAGCACTGTGAGGGTTGCCATGGGGAAAATAAATTCAGTTTCAGCCAGAATCAATACAATTCAAGAGGATCATTGGGTGGCAAAAAATTCTAATACCCAAAAAACCATAAAACCCCAAAACCGTAGTGAGGCATTAAAGAACCTCACATACATGCACACACACACACATGCCCAGAAAAACAACCTGGATTAAATAGCTTTTGTGACAGAGCTACAATAAAATAACACTTGAGACTTTTGGATTTTTTTAAAGTAGTTTTTATGAAATTGGATCAGAAGGATGAGCTATTAAAATTTTTCTGGGTAAACAGTTATTCTCTATTGTTTATACAGACCACAATGAATGTCAGAAGTCAGTCTGAAAAATGAGTAGAACTCACTTCAGAGTCAAATGCAACTGACATGTAGACTTGTGATATGAGGTGAAGAGAACTATTTTTTGTTGCCTCCAGACTAAAGAAAATCCCTAATTCCAGCTGAATAAGTGGTCAGACTTCTGCTTAGTGTCCTTGTGCTGAAATGAACTAATCATGTAGGTATAGGTGAAGAAGTGGCAATACAATAATAAAGAACACATGCCCATCAAATTAAACAAAAACACTTTGGCAATATTTATTCAAAATATATATTTCTAGAAAAATAATTGTTCTTGGAAGTGAAATGCCAGCTCTGAAGAATAGAGTTCACCTTTCCAAACTTTCACAAGTAGCAGGATCAGTGCTAGGTTTGCTGACAAACTTTTACATTTATTTTCTATTACTATAAAGGTCTACTTGACCTGCACACAAGATAGAGCAGAAGATGGAGGTATACAGGTAAATGTGCACAAAATAATCTATTTCCAGTGGGAACGACAGCTCACATGGTAAAGAAACTTGGTGTTCTTTGGAAAAACTGTTATTAGGAGGGAATAATTGGCACTTAAAAGCATTGGTCTGTCTGTGCTGGAAACGGTGTAAATACAGGCAGGAGATTTGTGAATTTGCCACATTTGCCCCAAAAAGTTTTTGAGCTGACCTGGAAAGTATTTTAGTGTCCTTCCTTGGCCTGTCATGTGAGAGTGCCAGTTGGGGCACCAATTAGTGCCTTTTTGGCAGTGCTTTCATGTGACTTGCACAATTCTCTGGGAGGCTTTGGGCTAAGATGGAAGAAATTGGTTTAATAAGGATAGAGAGAGAAGCTGAATGGAATGCAAGTGCCTTCTTTAAATGTCAGCAACTCAGCTAGTTTTGACCCACATGGATATCTATGTAAAGCACCTTTCATGGTTGTTACTACCCTACAGCTAATTACCAAAGCTTGGATTTCTATTTTTTCAGGTTCTAGATTACAAACACTGCTTTTAATTTACTGACGCATATTCTTCTTTCAGCAGTGTAAATATACTTCTATGCCAAATAGTGAAAAACACTGTTGAAAACAGTATGAGGAACACCCTTTTTATCTCACTCCATTTACTTCCCACCTCTAAACCTTATCTTTTTCCTGAAAGAGGACGGGAAGATGATTTTTTGCTGAAATTGAATTCAGTGTCTCCTTCATTGCACAATTTAATTACTATTCACATGATTTAATAGAGACAGGACACATAAAACTGATTTATTACATTATTATTCTGTTGTGATTGTAAAAGATGTGGGTATATTCCTGAAATTTTAAGGTAAGTGTGGATATAAACTCCTTTACTGAGTATGACAAACACAGAGAGTTTTTAGTTTCAGCAGTGAAATGCTGTTCCATTATAGTATTTCCTACCCTGGTGTTTTATCCAACCCATGATATTTTGCCATAATAATTCCAGCCTGTTATTTGCAGAAAAGTATTCATGGAGTTAAAGCCAATAAAAAACCTGCACATTAAACAATTAATTCTTGACAAAAGCATAATGCAACAAATTAATAAAAGTATAGGGGTGCTAGGCCAAGAAGTCGGTGGTCTCAGTCAAGTTGCTGATACATGAGTTTCCACATTAAATAACACCACCAGCAACAACAACTCTGTTAGAAACCCTACCTGAGATGAAACAGATTTAATAAATGTGGGGACAGTTACCCTGAGAGTAGGAGAAAACACTGTTTTAAAGGAATTAGAGGGGGGAATTCTCCACTACTGTTGTTATCCTGTAAATATAGACAGGGCTGGAGTCTGAAGGGCAGTCAGCCTGGCACTTTTCCTGCACTTTCCCTGCACCTTCCCTGAGTTCTGAATTGAGCTTATTTATTTTTACATCATATATATAGCTAAGATTTCCCTTCAGAACATTTTACTTGTAGTATTTTATAAACATAAGAGAGACAAGAGAAGACAGGTTACTTTGTCTTGATATAAACCATGAGTAGTAGTGAAGAAATTTTGAAATATGAAGAGAACAAGAGTTTTCAAGAAAAAAAAAATCAAAGAGTGGCTAATTTCTACAATTGTAATTGTTAGAAGTATATTAAAAAAGGAGAGTATGAGGTATAAAAATGTGTAAATTTTATCACAAATATTAGGTGTAAAATTATCAGGTAAAAAGAAAATATAAAAGTTAGCAGAAGACTTAGAATAGCATATCCATGTTAATCCAGTAGAACGTTTAAGAGCTATCTAGTTTTTCAATCTTTTATAATTATTGGAATCATTTATATAGTTTGAAAGGTATGCCAGCACTATCTGTCAACAGACAAGATCACCTGAAATAGTAATTGACAAGAAGTAAAAATTTGCTATATAAAGGGAGGACAAAAAACCATCATGAACTTTCCCATTGTATTTCCAAGGTACTATTCTCTTATTAGAAATATGGTGATGCTTGAAGATTTTCCCAGCAACTACCCAGCATGAAAGATTTAACATTGCTCAGGACTGCAAACCTGTAAAACTTCCAAAATCGGTTTTACCATTGACATGCAATATGGATTTACAACTAATCACTTACGATTACAGAAAGCACAAAAAATAAAATCAGATGGAGTTCTTCCAGTCCTTTCTTATGCAATGAGCTGCCCAGGTAAGCCAGATTAGCCTGCCTTGTCTGAAGACATTAAAAGCTGTGATGGATGGGGGCACATTATGGATCAGTTTATTGTCCATCTGTGCTTATTATCGATAAAGACATAGTAAATAAATTACTTATGTTGTGAAAATTATCTTGATAATGGCAAATGCCTCAAATTAAATGGAAAAACCAAGATCACAACTCTAAGAATAACTAATTTTCATTTTTTCTGGTCATATTATCACATTATTTCAGTAAAGAAAGATTAAAAATTTTCAGAAAAAAATTAAGACATTTTTATTTGCTTAACAAGAAACATAAATGTAGAACAAAATATTTTAGTGCCATCCTCAATATTTCACCTAATTTTTCTTCATTAATATTTTATGGAATTTCCCCCAGAATATTTTATTTTCAAAATACTAGAATTCATATATTATTGAAAATTTTTCTAAATCTTGTCAAAAATATTAGAAATTTTCATTTAGGAAAAGAAGGACCTCAAATCTTGAAAAACAAGCATCCCAATCTTAACAGTTCCTATAGTTATATTCCCTCCCCATGGGAGACTTTAGAGGATCTCTCTGTAGTATTTCATCAAGTTTGATTATATGGTGTCTGTAACGACATCCTAAAATGCCTGGGCATTTGAATGCTTCCCCCGATGCTGTTGTGAAATTTAAACGTATTCTGTTATGCTGTTGGTCATTCACCTCATTAAAAGTTCCTTGCAACTGTGCATCACACATAGATGGATGCAGAAAACTTCCAAAGAGTAACTCCAAAAACCTCTGTGCTGAGATACACTTGCTTTCTAAGCTGTTATTGATAAAACGATAGCTTGAAGTGAGATAAAAGAATATGTAGAGAGATCTACTGATGGCAGGGAATGATTTCACCTGCTGTTTTCCATGATAGCAACAAACTTGTTTTGAAAAAGAAGGTCTGTTATCACAGATAAACAAAGATATTATTGATTCTTTATTATTACTTTTATAATTTCAGTAACCTTAATTATGATCAGGATGGTTACATTGGGCACAGTTAAAAACACATGAAGAGATATGGAGGAAATTCACAGAGTTCTGCCTAACGAGTTTAATTTTATGGATAAATTAGGAATCACAGCCTAGAAAATCCACACTTGTTTGACTTTTCAGGGGACAACAGAACACACAGCAGACCCCACTTATACAGTCAGTGTGTTCTACATGCCAATTCTCCAAACTGAAGAGCCTCAGATGAAAGTCAGTGAGACTGCACATGGGTTCAGAGGCATGTATTAGTTACCCCTTAAGAAAAGTATAAGGCTTAGCATCACATGCCAGCTAGCAGTATGTTTTACTTCTGTTAATAGTTGGCAATACTGGCAATGATGAAAGAAATCTAGCAATAGAGATATGTTTTGCTCAAAAGATCTGTGTATCTTTCCCTGGTGAGATTATTTTTGAGCAGGGAAATCATGTATTTAGTAGAATGACTTATTGCAAAACATTGTTCTAAATTCGAGAAAGTTAGACAATAAGCGGATGTAATTAATAAAACAGGAGAAGGAGAGACTTAAAGCATCTCATTGTCTAGTTACATGCACAGTTTTATTGTACTGAAATGTAAATACAGAGTGACATATGTGCTACAACTAGGACTTCCAAAGACTGCCTAAGGCACATGACTTTCAGTAAGCCCAGGATAGTCCAACACCCTCAAACACCTTTAAAAACTCAAGATTAACAAACTAATAAACATCATGAAGGAGAAATTCAGATTCTACCATTCTTTCCAATATTCCACTCCTAGCTTCTCATCTATAAAGCACTCACTTTTGGACTGTGCAGAAGGGAACCACTGTCACTAGGAGGTTGATCTCTGTCGGGGGTACTTATACTGGAGTTGTGAATAGAGTCAGAATGAGCAGGGAATACAGTAGCCTACCACAGAGATACCTGGGGTTCTGATTGTAAGCCAAGGAAAGCCCATTTTGTTGCATCCATAGGTTAACATACATGGGCTATTGATTTACACTCACTCCAGCACTGGTATGCAACCAGCATTTTATCCTTGGTTTGCAACTGCAAAGAGTTACTCTTGCAAAGAGAAATCAGTCCTGTTTTCCTTTGTGTGCAAGTGCAAAATGTCACATGCAAATAGATAAAGTAGCTTTTGATCATCCAAGTGGACTTAGGCAGATATTTATATTTTATCACTAGTGCAAGTAGATGACAATGCTCAAGACTTACACAGGACAGAGCTCTGGTGCTCTGGGGTTTTGCCCTTCTCTCAGACAGATGACTCACAAAAAGATATTTTTGAGTACATTTTGGATTTTGTCTAAATGTGTGTCTGGGCAGTATTGTACAGTGACATGCAAGCATATCCCTTTNTTTTTTTTTTTTCCCTCCAAGCAAATATAAGCTCATTCTAGAATATTACAATCTGGCCAGACAACATGCAGCCTGTTCACATGGGCTTGAGCCTAAACCAACATAAATTCCTAACAGGATCTGATAGTTCAAAACCAACACCAAGCCAGCAGGATCTGTACAAATGCAAGGCTACAGCTGTCACCCATTTGATGCACACAGAGCTCACACAGTCAAAGCCTGTATCTGCCTCACAAACATCATGTTGGCAGAGCCTGAGAGACTCAGACAGCAATTGAATGATGTAGCCAATTCATCTCTCAGGTAGCTAATACTAGAAAAAATAAAGCTGCAGTCACATGACAGAAAATGCTTCTCCCTCACTCTGTCAGCTGTGTGAGTATAAACTCACTTTGTCATCTCATAGTTCAGAACACTTGGGTACATACTGGCAGGCTTTCTGCTGGATCACAAGATTTCTGCCTGCCCACAGCAACAATACACCTGATATAATAGCATAAAAATGGCAAACACTGANNAAATGGCAAACACTGAGTTTCACATCCTTTGAGTAATCTGTCAAAACAATTCTAAGTTCATTTCTGAGTTGGTTAAAATTTCTGGTGCTGGACAATCCAACACAATCCACTGTTTAGTATTAAAGACTGCAGAGCTTTGCCTCACCATCAGGGTGAGATTTTTAAAAGGGTCTCAGTGTTCTGCTAATGCAATGGGTGAATTCACTATAAATTTTGCTACTAACATCACAGCAGATAGCTTTTACAAATTCTGATCTCTTGCCTCTTAATATGTTAGGTTCAAACCCCATGCAAAATTAAGTATTCTATAAAAGGCTTTATTTTTAACAATGAGCAACAAACATGAATACAATGAAAAAGCGGAGCTGACAGAAAAATGCATTGACTTTTCCAAATAAACTACAATGTAGTCCTTATTTTCTACATTTAATGTAAGACAGTGAATCTATACAGCAGGTAAGATACCACCAGTAATAGAGCTCACTTCACTGGTTTAGAGAACACTGTTCCCCAAACACTGCATTGAAGGAGCTAGGTCTCTCAAAATTATGTCTACAACCACTGGCAGAGGTGTGTAGAGACATCTAAGCTAAAAAGAAGAGAACTTAGATGAAAGGGCACATCTTAAACCCAGCTCATCTCTGGGACTTCCTTCCTTTATTACAAGCCCTTGATAGAAAGCCTTTCATCTTCCTGTGGAGGCTAGCACCAAACCTAGAGAAAGTGATTCTTTCCTCTAACAAGGTGGTGACAGTGCAGTGTCCTTCCCTGACATGTGATAGTTCAGTGGCTAGTATGAGAACTCAGAGACTACTGAATTCAGCCTCTTCCACGGACTGAGAAGACTATGACCTCGCCTCACCACTGC
>WEIU01007628.1:1012-12894 GCA_013389925.1 Aegithalos caudatus
ATTAGTGCAAATCTCCGTAGAGAGTGACTAACAGAGTGTTGTTAATATTGCTGCTAGGGTGGTTATCACTGTCTTGAGACATTCGCAGCTGCAGTAATTCCTCTCTTGCCTATTTCTACGGTAGCAAAAATGGATAGTTACCGAAATGAATGCAGAGTGCTGATTCATTTTGTGTTCATCCAGCAAGGTGCTTAAGTACCAGTTTAATCAGCAGTTTCATTTGAAATGTGTGTGGTCTCTTGGCTTCTGTGGTTAAACCTGAGTAGCCAGAGTCCTTGTAACCTGGGCCCCAGTTCTGGAAGTCAACACTTNTCCGAAGAATTGCATTTGATGCCGAATCCGAACCTAACAACAGCAGTGGCAGTATGGAGAAACGGAAATCTATGTACACTCGAGACTATAAAAAACTTGGATTTATTGTGAGTATTTTTGTGTGATAGTCCACTGAAAGTGGGTGCATGCAGACATTACATCTTTTCATTACTCTCTTCTCTTACTTGGTCTCTGTCTATTTCCTAAAAGGGAATAACTTTCCTCCCCTTCCCCAGAAATCCTGCTAACTCTAAGTGACAGCTTTAGCAGAAGCTAGAGTGCTGGAATGGATGCTATAAACTCTTTACAAAGGACAGGCAAGGAAGTAGAGGTAGTGGAGCAGCCCTCTATGTTAGGGAGTGTTTTGACTACCCAGAGCTCAGGAATGGTAATGATAGGATTGGGTATTTATGGGTAAGGACCAGGAGGAAGGTCAGTGAGGCAGATTTCATGGTTGGAGTCTGTTACAGGCCACCCATCCAGCATAAAGAAGCTGGTAAAATATTGCACAAGCATATGGGAGAAGTCTCAAGATCTCTAACCCTTGTTCTCATTGGGCACTTTGAACTTAGCAGCTGTCAGCTGGAAATATGATAACAGCAGAGAGGAAATATTCTAGGAGATTCCTGAAGTGTGGGGAGGATAATTGAGTTCAGTCTCTTCTCCCAAGTAACAAGTTACAGTAAAAGACAGTTTTAGATTGGATATTACATGAAATTTCTTCATGGAAGGGTTTGTCAAGCATTGGAACAGACTGCCCAAGGATGTGGTTGAGTCATGGACACTGGAGGTGTTTAAGAGATAGATGTGTAGATGTGGCTTTTAGGAACATAGATTAGGGGTGATCATGGCACAGTTGGACTCAGTGATTGCAGAGGTCTTTTCCAACCTAAACAATTCTATGATTCTAGCTGGAAGAAATCTCTATTTGAAGTTTAAGCATGTAGTTTTGCGTGACATGATACCATTAGAATCTAACTTTTAATGACAAACAGGCATTGCCTAATGGATCTCGCACAGCCCTGTAAAGTCACTGTAGTTTGTTAGCAATAATATGGACCTGAGGTGCAGCTCTATGGTATTCACTTATAGGGTCTTGTGTTTTGTTTGCCTGAAGTCCTTCAATCTGTAAATAGGGGATGAAGAATCTCTTGTACCCTGACTTAATCAGATAAATTGGAATTCTGGACTTGCCTAAAATCCTGTTGGGAAGCAGAGCAAGATCTGGCTAAACTGTTGCACACATTTACATTAACGAATAATGTGTGCTTCCCCCCTCTGGAAACAAAGCGTGCACATGTACAGTGAATTAATATCTTGACTTATTGCTTGCTCTACATCAGTATGAAGTTTTCGTTCTCCTTAGGTAAAATGGTATGCTTCATATTTCCTGCGATTCATTACTGTCCTGTTGGCCTAGCAAATACACACTGAATATTGTATTGTAGCCACAGTTACAGACAGAGAGGTTTTCAGCAATCTTGGTGCAGACTGGAGCTTGCTGTACAGTTTGACTGCTCTGCCCAGCTCTGTGGCATAGGGCTCAATTCTCATAAAACCACAGGGGAACTGGGTAGAGCCTTTCTGTGTTCTGATTGCTGTTTTCATTACTCATTCATACATGAATGAGGAAAAAATTACCACTGGATCAGTGCTGTTGTAAGGAGTAATTAAGTAAATGGATGGGAAGAGAGAAACTTGGCATTTTGGGGTTGCAAACATAATAGCAAAACTAGTGCTTTGAAGGAGTTTTTGAAGCTCAGTGTGAGGTGGGGTGGTTTTGGGTTTTTTTGTTTGGTTTTGGGGTTTGTTTTTTGTTGTTGTTGTTTGTGTTTTGTTGACTCATCCTTCAGCTTCAGTACTCCCATTTGAGCTGTTCATTGGGAAGCCTACTGAAAAGAGTCTGGCAGTTGTCAAGGGTAACTGCAGCACTGCTTACTGTTTGATGATAGCTTTTCAAAAGGGGATGGGGAGCAGAGTTTAGGAGGGAAAGGGAACTGGGATTAAAGCAGTGAAGAAAATGTAAGGAAGCATAGTGGGAGATAAGAAGCAATATGTGAAAGTAATCTGTAAAGAAGCACCATAGCAAGAGCCCTAATGAGAGGCAGGTTATTAAATTAGCAGTATGATGAGGCAGAGTATAAATGATAAAAATGTCAACAGTGAACTATGACGAGAGTTATTCTACTCTTGTACAGAAACTTTACTTTGAGCTAAATGTCCAGGTGTCACTGCAGGTACAACTTCTTTTAACAGCTGAAGAGGGATATTACCTTCCCCACAGGGCTGGGAAAGGGAGCAGGACATCTTGTGAGATCTTGCTGCTTATCCCCAGCCTTATACATGGGTTGTGTTCTGACTCCCAGCTGCCTTCACCCCATCTGCTTCTTTTCAATAAAGTGTCTTCAGTGCTTGCATCAGCTGCAGGTAGCAAATTGATCATGATCTGAACAGTGTGAGGTTTGTCTCCCCTATGTTTCAGCTGTGTGGCACAAGAAACCTGCCAAACCTGCTGTCTTCATTCCACTGGTGCTGATGGTCAGGAAGGCAGTTTTTTGAGCTGATTAAATATTCATTTCAAGGAAGAGAGTAAAAACATGTCTGGCTATTAAGTTGTTCTCTTGTTCTGTTTCTGTATGGGAAATGCAAAAATTCTGTTTCTTTTTCTTAGCCACATCAAAAAGCCTTGTCCCACTACAAATGTAATGTCAAAAAGAGAAAAAGTCCAGACATGGTTTCAGAAGCTTACAATGTAATTTGTAAAACTGCATAGTTAGAAACCTACATTCAGCTAAAACAACCACAGTACCTCACCAGATGATTGTGATGACCGAGTAAAGAGATTTTCAGATGAGATAGTTGTGAGATATATTAAAATGCTGATGAATGCAACAAAAATGACCCAATTAGGTGATCCAGGATACACTCCACCCTATTGAATTATTTATTATTTTCTGAGTCAACTTCAAATTAAATAGCCTGAATACTCCCCCCTCTATTTGAGTAAGCTTAATTCCTAAGCTTAAAATGATTACAAAATACTCATAATCCTATATATTTTCATCATAATTCTTTAAGCAGCACTATGGTCATTGAGAAGTTGTAATGAATGTGTTTGTTTATAGGCAGCTCTGAACAAATGATAAGAAACTTAACATATGGGAAAAAACCACTCCAATAATCTCATCCTAGAACAGTTTTTCTCAAGTTTTCAGTGTGTAGAGCTTCTGAGGACTTTTGTTTGTTTTTATTTTGATTTGATTTTCTTCAATTAAAAATAAATGGTGTATAGGAATGCAAAAAGCCAACATGGAAAGTGATTTCATAATTTTGCTGTGCTATACTGGCGTTTGCTAGTGTGGCAAAATAAAATGTGGCTTAATGAAGGAGATATGAAATCAGTAAGGAACTATCTAGAAAGTGACAATTTAAATGGAAATTGAAGATGGTTGGTTGTTCCTTGAAAGGCAGGCATTGGCTTGACTTTCAGGATATTGGTGATGGTGGCATGAGAAAGTTAACATGTGCTGAAGAAATCTTCTGATGAAACAAATATGGGGAGCAGTGATGAAAGAATCACCATGTCATTCACAGATTAGATGACCTTTTGCATTATGGAAACAGAAATAATGTCATTTCATACAGTCATACAAAGAGCAATGGTGTTCATTTAGACCCCAGTAAGAGTTTCATCCTCAGGCAAGTATCTTGTCTGTGGGAAAAGATAAGAGAGATTGTGGATGAAGCCACAAAAAAAGTTGAATGTTAAGGTAGGATTTATCTGGAAAGATATTTTCAGAACATATGAACTGTTGAGGCTATTTTTTTGCATTTCTTAGGCATTATCTAAAACACTATATAATTTCAGTAAGCTCTGCGGTGACTTGTGGACTGACTGAATGCAGGTTGTGTGCAGAGGCTGAAGCTCATACAGTGATGAGGGAGATGTCTTACAAGAGTTGATTTTAAAAGGTTGCCTTTTTAGCCAATCAGCCTGAACCCTCTGGAATTCTCAAGTGTGTTTGCCGATGCTGAGAAGGAGGAAGCCATTTGTAAGGTAAAAGGCAGCGATGGTAATTAATTTATGGAGAGATTTTTAATTGGAGTGATGGGGCCAGAATTTACACAGCTTTAAAGATGGAGGTCAGTTCATTATGAAAATGTTAATATATTTCACAATGGCTGCTCCAGGAAACAAAGCACATGAGGACTGTGTGAAAGAAAAAACACCAACAACCAAGGTTGCTTAGAGCAGTCTGAAGTGAGATATGAATAATTATGGATGACTTAAATGGCTGCATGGTTGATTTGTTAGGCCTTACAAAGACTTTCTAATATGAGGAGAAGTAGCACCAGCACAGATAATGTGGAGGATTTGTCCAAAAAGTTTTGGAAAGAAGCTTCAAAAACAGTTGAGAGTTAGCTAAAGCATGCCTTAGGCAAAATATAGACCTCAAGAGCTTCTGAGATTTCCTTCAGACTTGTATTTTTTTCTCTTCTTCATGTCCCAGATGAGCAGCTACTTTGTTTTATCTTAAGCTACTTATCATTAATCTACTTTATCTTAAGTCTTTTATCTTTATCTTTTTGAAAAATCCCTTGTTGTACAGCACAGTGTCCAAGTAGCACTTTGAGGATAAGAATTTTCTCACAGTTTTCTCGTAGGTTCTTCTGCAGTGCTTTTCATTGCCTCTTGGAATAGTTCATTAGCTGACTCTCCGTAGTAACCTCCTTGACATCATGATATATCCCCCAGATGGAGTCCCTTCACTCTGCTGAAAGGTTACTGGAAAAATAATTTGCAGTAATGTCATTAACACCCTGTAATCATTACCTGCAAAAGGTACAAACTCAAATGACTCCAGCCTTTAATTACTCTTCTCTTCAACCTACTTACTAGAGCTCTGGCGTGTGAAATTTCCTTATGCTCTCTTGGGAGCTCCTTTTCCCCCTCCCTCATTTTCAGGACATACTCTATCTGTGTCCCACCCCTGCCCCAGGACTTGAGAATGAAGGATTAAGTTTCAACTTTGGAAAAACATGGGGAAAGGTGTTGCTTTAGTGTTTGTTTTCACTTTTCAAATAATTTTAATTGGCAGCAAATTGAATTGACTTTACAGAAGTCAGGTCTGTTTTGGCCATGATGGAAGTCTCCCTGTCCTCGTCTTGGCCAGTGAGCTTTTCCATCCTTTTCCTCCCCTTGCTCTGTTAAAGAGAGGAGTAGTTGAGCAGCTGGGTGGATGCATGGCTGCTGGCCAAGGCTGACACACCACACCTCCTTTCTGTATTTTGCTAACTCTTTCTTTAGGCTGTTTCTGGATTTATTCAGACACACAAATGGCATTTTTCCTGTGTTTTATTTTCAGAAATGGATGGACTAGGTTTAGCCACATGGACCAAATATTAATCTTTGCCTCAGTGTGAAAAAATTTAACTTGTCTAATAAGTGCTGTCCAAGATACTAAATGGGAACAGTATCTAGAAATAGGAAGTGTTGGCCATTGTAATAATGTCAGTGCAATGAGCCCACCTGTTAATTCATCTATAGGCAAAATGGTTTTCTTTTCTTTTTGTTGCCATAAGGTGTGGGGTTTTGACTTGAATAGCTCAACCACAGTTTAATTTTTTTTTTTCAAAAGGTAGGGTGCTATCTTTTGTTTATTATTCTAGGTTGTGAAATAGTTGCATCCTAGTTTTGAACAATTTAACTTCAACTGTTGATATACTATAGCTACTATAAGTATTCATGATAAATTATTTGACTGAAATTTTGAGTCGCAAGTTCACTGGTGATGATGTGTGCATATTCAAAGAATGTTCAGATTTGCATTGATAGAAAGTCAGTAGGTAAAGAATTAGGTGGTTGTGTGATGATCACACAATCACCCTTTATTATTGACTGACAGAAAGTTAAGAGTCAATGTGAACTCATGCAGTGAAAAGGCAGTGTACAATTCTAGGTAATTTTCATGGTGAGGATGAGTGGTAGTCAATTAAACAGTAGATTGAGTTGGACTCTAAAAAGTTAACAAAGAGCAAAACTGGGATGGAAGTGGGATGCCAAGCCCTGGAGGAGTATGACTGTCCTTAAATTCTATGGATCTCTGAAACCTCCTTGTTCCAGCTGATCATCTGGATTAGTGACACCAGTTTGCCTGGCTAGGGAGGGTAAAACTTTCCTAGGAGAGTGGGTGAGAGGGAGATGGACAGAAGCAAGTGCCATGTGATGCATTTACTTAGCTGTTCCTGTTGAAGACCTGAAAATGGTCATCCTTTTTCTTCCTAAAAAAAAGGAAGGCCTGAATATTTGAAGTCTTACAATGTTATGAGTTGTAGGACTGTGAAAGCCCTGAACAGGAAGTTGAAATTTTGTGATTTGAGCCTGAAATCTGGAACTGGTCTAAAATGCTGAAAAACCCATCAAAAAGATTGTGAGTGGTTGTCTGCAGCTATTTAATTCTCATGTCCCTGTTATTTCCTTTGTTAGATAATACTCTGCAGTGATTGTAGGTTTTTATCCTTTGGGGAAGATTTTTAACTATAATAAAAGCAATGTATCCTTACATTTAGATTCTCTTGTTCACTTTCGCAGTGGCAGAGGAACATTTTTAGAACAATGCTGCATATGTGCCAAATTAGATCTGATCCTTCTAAAATTTTAGACCTGCTCCTTTTAAAATTTTAGATTGCTAAGATTTAATCACTGGCTTAATGGTAGAACAGCATATATGACAGATTGTCTGAAAGCTATTAGTAGTTTTCCATTCTCCTCCACTCTTTCTACTCCTACAACCCTCTCCTTCTCTAGCTACTATTTCAGAATTTGTGAAATCACTTGTTGCTGTGGAAAAAACCCAACTCTGAAAAGATTTTGTTTTGCTGAGTTATTCATATATACAGTGCCAGACCTTCAGGTCAGGTGCCGTATTTCTATATGTAAATATGGGTCGTATTTAAGTAAGGCACTTTTTCATTTAGTAGTGGCAGCTAATAATTAAGCACCTTTCAGCACAACAAAATCCGTGTCTGCACTCCCCCAGAAAGGAGATTCTTCCTCTCCTCTCCTTTCATTGTAATACATAGTTTTCATAAGATTTGAGTATCCTTTTATTTAGAAGAGTTAAATTTGCAGGTGATATGTCCAGGTAAAAAAAAATAAAACATGCTCTGCCCTTTGCCATGGAAGTTCCCCTAATGTTGGACCAGGGGTGATAAGACAGACTGTTCATAGGATTTCTCCTCTCGTTTTTACCTTTACGACCACTAGAGGTTGCTCTTCTCCATTGTTTGCGAGCTTCATTCTCCTGTCATTTTGTTATGAAGCTGAAATTTTTCTCTGGTTATCTTATAAATAAGCCTTTACTGATTTATTCTTCCAAGCAAGTTTTGGAAGATGAAGACTAGTCATACATATTTATTTCTTAGTGTTATGTAAGAGTGTAGTTGTAATAGTTACTTTCACTGTCAGTATCTGATAATCTTTTAAGTAAAGAAACAGAATTGGAGTTTCCTATGACTGTATTTACATTCATTAATACTTATTTGGAAGTGTTTGAGACAGAAAAGGTATGGAGGGTGAGTTCTGTAATTTCTGTTTTCACAGAGTAACATTCACCTGTGTGATCCCCTTGCTGCATACAAGAATATCACAAGAATATGATCTAATCACTGGGAATAATAGCTCAGGACCTCAAGTTATATTGACTTTAAAGCAATAAAAACATCTTAGCTGATGTGAATTTTTTAAATGCTTGTGAATTTTATTAATATTGTGCTCACCATCTTGCTTTCTGTCCTAGCACTCCTGCACTCTTCTGAGCCTTTCCACTCACAAATTCCTGACTTTGGCACTCACCTCTCATTCTTCTCTGTGCCCTTCTACCTATCCTTTCTTTCCATCCTGGTTTGCTTTGTTTTCTATAAGCCAGGAAGGTGGGGCCAGGGAATGCTCAGGAGAGGCAACATCTTCAGAAAAAGTGTGTTCCAAAGAGATTGGTTAAATTCAGTTAATCCTAAGCATTTATAATGCAGCCAAAAGCAGCCCATGTTCAAAAGGAATTTCAGGACTTGCACAAGAGCAAGTCTTAGAAGTTTTCCTTGCATAGTATGAGTGGGCTTGGATTTTGACAAACAATTATGTAAAAATTGATTTAGTTAGAGCAATGCAGTGCGTAATGAAACACTTCTAAAAATGGTCAAATAATTGCTAAAACTTGCTAAGGCTTTTGCACAGAAAAAAAAAAAAGGTAAAGTGTTATTTTCTAATGCTTAAAATAATTTTAAAGTATCTGAAATTAAAGTTTAAAAATGGAAAATGGCAGACAAGTTGAACTGCAGGTGGCACAACCATATTTACCTGTAATTTAGGTATTTTTCTCAAGTTTCTTTTTGCTTTTGACATCTTACTTCCCTGATGTTTCTGTGAAGATTGGTGCTTGATAGATCTCAGGCAGAGCAACCACAAGAAAGATGCTGAAACCTCTGTGAGAAAGGTGAACAAAATACATGAAGTACAAGAAAAGAAAAACAGAATGGAAGAGTAAGGATATATAAATGAACTGATGATGATACTAAAGATGTAACTAATGGTTTTATTAATCTTTACTGAATTTGGAGGAGCTGAAATTGCAGTCTGCAAACCAGTTGTTAATTATACAGTTAATTTTTCTGAATCTATATGGAGATAATTCAGTCTGAAAAGGGACTTTTTTGGCCTATTTCCTAAAAATAAGCTAAAAAAGAAAACCAAAACCAAACCTGCAATGGCTCTGTTTTGCTTGTTGAAATCTTCACTTTGCTTGTTGAAAAACAAAGGAGTGTTTTTAATTATTAGATTAATATTTTAAATTATTTTACAATATGAAGCTCCATGTGGAAATCTCACAGAATGTTTTCTAAGAGAGTACTTAGATCTTCTCTTTACAGTAATACTGAATGTCTGTCAGGATTGTTTTTCTTTATAATTCACCTACAGATAGAAATACTTGGTTTCTCCCCTGTATATGGCTCAATATTATTTGTAGTACATAGGAATCTCATTTTAAAAACCCCAAAAAACTAGTAACTCTAGTAACTGAAGTGTAATATTTGACAGCAGAGGGCACCAGCATCACACTAGATGTCAGTTGCTCATCAGAGTTTTTCAGCAGCTCGATTTCATGGACACACAATCTTTTCAGCCTTAGAAGAAATAACTGTTCTGGCTGTAAATTCCCATTTCTCAGTTGAGTACCAGCATTTTGATAAACACTTCCAAATAAGTGTTTATGAATGTAAATATTCCTTAGGTATTAAGTGGGTTACTTAATTTTGCTTCCATGTTACCGTTTGTTATACAGTGCACTGTAAATGTTTCCCTTTCTGGCATGTACTGGTGAGATATTTTATCCTCTCCCCAAATAATAGTTTGTTCCTGTGTCTGAGTGTTTTTCAGCCCTGTGTAGGTTCTGTGGCAGAGACACTTTCTTGCGGTCTGGGACTTTTAGTTTTCGTGAGCGGTTTTTTTGTGGGTTTTTTGTTTGTTTTTGTTTAGTTGGATTTTTGTTGTTTGTTTTTATTGTTACCTGCCAGGATTTTCTACAGATCTGTAAAAGACAGGATTTTGTAAATGTAGTTGTAGATCTAATCATAAAAACTTACATTTGTTGCCAGCTCAGACTATGTTCTGCAACTGTGAGCATTAGCAGCAAAGCATCAATCTGTTTTCAGACCTGAGAGGCAGAAATCCAGAAATCCCTCACGTTTACTCTCATGCTTGGTGCTGTTAGCAGCTCATCGGTGTGTGACCAATTGTGATCTTTCCTGTAAGCTGAGTTTCATAGTTCTAAGTTAGTATTTGCCATAAGCAAAGCATTCCACAGTCCCATGCCATGTGTTTGGTGCTATGCTGTGGAAAAGCAGAGCTGTGCTGAAAAGAGGATTCCTGTGGGTAGGATGGAGCACTCCTCTCTGAGGTTTGCAACTCAGCAGAGTTCATGCTGAAACTCCACTCTTCCCATTGGCACTTAGATTTGCTGAGATATTCAAGTCAATGTGTGGTGGTGGGAGGTATCTCCTCTGGTATAACTTAGAGCAGGGTAGGCTCCACAGTTAGTGTTTGAGCCACAAATCTCTTTGTTAAGCCCCTGGACCACTCTTAGCAGTGCTAGGATGTGTGGGCAGATGCCTGCTAGGCACAAGCAGGGGAACTGCTTGGTTGCCCTACATGTGAGTGAGGGTGCAACCCTCCTCAAGAGAAGAGGGGTGGTCTCCTCTGGTCACAGGGGCAGATGCTGTCAGGGGACATCACATCTTCTCAGCCAGGTGTGAGTGTAGTGTGGAATAAATACTCGAGAATGACAAAAAATGAGATGAGTGGTGAAAACTGAGAATTGATCTATAAATCCCAAAGATAGTGCAATTTTTCCTCATTGTCTTTTGTCTGAGGATCCCTGGGTGCTAGCAGAAGAATGCAAGAGAATTACAGCTCTTTGGTGGTTTTAAATGGCTTGGAGAAAACTTGAGGAGCTTTTTCTTATTAAGGAAAATTGGTTGGGTAGTAATCAGGAAAGCCAGACCTGATGACATGTGCAGGGGATGACATCTGTGCAGTAGAGGAGCTACTAATTTTGTATAAACTTGGTGCTGTTCATCTGAGCTGATATGCACAGCATGAGGTCCCTGGTTCAGATGCATCTTTAAAATGACCAGTAAGAGAGACCACAAAATCCATATGTTAAGGCTGTTGTTTTTGTTTACCATGCAGCTGCATGTGATTTCCCAGGACTACTTGTCTAGAGCTATGGGCTTCTAGCAACTTGAACACTGGCAAAATTAATAAACCAGCCTTTTACCATACACAGCTGAATTCCTCTTAGCTTTGATCCTTTCAGAGAACAGATTTAAAAGAAAGAAAAAACCCCAAACTTGATGGGCCACTGAGCTTTTTTAACATTTCAGTATCACTTCAACAATGAAGTTAAAACTAACCAGAATGAAATATCTGTGATTGTGTGGCTCTGTATAACAGCATTCCTTTTGTGATCTGATTTTTGAATTCTTCATTTCATGATTTTTTACTTATAAATATTAGTTGAAGGAGCTATCCTTTAAATCAGTTTCTTAATGAAGATAGTTGTTTCGAGAAAAAGGTTGGTATTTTAGGATTTATACCTTTCCAGTATTTTCAATCGTGAACTTTTAAAATAAATATATTAAACTATTTGTGATTTGAAAAAGCATGTTTCTCTTGAAGAAAATCCACTAGCAAATGTAAATGTGCTAATTTAAAGTTAGTCACAATGGAGGATTGCATTTCTGATTATTTTTCTTTTATATATATACTGTTTATGGTTTCACTGAGTAGTTTTCTTCACTATGTTCATCCCAGTTATGAACTCATGGGGGCAGGCAAGCTCCACAGATTTAATTGTGGTTGGGCCACATAGTTGGTTTCAAGTGTATCATTGAAATGCCAAGAATTATTTTCTGACCCCTTCACTGGGAGATGGATGGATCTTGGATGTCTTGGATGTCTTCCTCTGGATATTAAGTACCACACGTATCAGAATTTGCACACACACACACACACA